>WNHD01000965.1:0-30758 GCA_011057455.1 Ganaspis sp. Gsp50
AAGCAACAACTTCATGCACCAGAATACCGGAAGTATTGTCTTTTAAAAGAAAAAACTTATGTTATTGTTGAAACTTACTAAAAGCGTTCGGATTTACCCTGGCTGACCCTACATAAAGAAATAATATACTTTTTTCTAATTTTATATAGAATACGTTCTGAAATTTCGATGGCATTTAGCAAATATTGATTT
The DNA here is from genome assembly GCA_011057455.1 of Ganaspis sp. Gsp50. NCBI lineage: Eukaryota > Metazoa > Arthropoda > Insecta > Hymenoptera > Figitidae > Ganaspis > Ganaspis sp. Gsp50. The sequence continues at coordinate 193 of WNHD01000965.1, forward strand.
GCACTGAGAAACTTACATTTTCTTGATAAAATCTAATGAATATTTCATGTGTTCTGAAAATAATTTGACCCGTTAAAATAATGTTACGAATGCTTTAATTTTCTTGGTATAAATTACGTCTCTTATAATATCCAGAAATTTAATCACCTTAAACATTTGGGTTTTATTAAATTATTGAGATATTTTAAGTATACTGAATATAAGCACATTACGAAATATTGCTAATAAAAATGTATTATTTCACTTCCATATATTTACTGCATTGTAATTGTATTACGAAATATTGCTAATAAATAATGTATTATTTCACATCCATTTTTACTTTATTGTAATTGTTCGTTATTAATTCATCTTATTTTCAAAAATTGTTAACTTATGATTTCTTATATAATTATTAAATATTTATCACAATATTTTGTTATTTTTGACAATATATTCAATTAAAATTTTTAATTAGTTAACCAAAACTTATAATTTGTTATAATAATTTATAAACAATATTTTTGTATAATTTTCAGCCATTGTTAAACTTGATGTTGATTCTTTACAATTATTAACTGTTTATGGCACTATTTTGTTATTTTCAACAGTACATTCAATTAAATTTTCTAATTACTATCGAAACCTTTTAATTATTATAATTTATATAATATAAATATAATAATTATAATAATTATATTTATAATTTATAAACAATATATACATTTTAATAAAACTTCTTGGAAAATAGTCGTAATTAAAATGACGATTGGTGGACAACAGAATGTAAAGATTTTTTTGTCAGTTTCGCAGTAAGACAAAAGGAATAAATTGTAATTTGTATGCAAGACGCACGTTTCATTCGGGAGCGATTAAGTTAGGTGAGTTAGACGATCTAAGAGGCAAACATTAAGTCAGAAATGGTTCTTCGACCACCGTCTGGAAGTCCGGAAAGCTCCGATACAATATTTAGATACGACTTGTTTTCATGAAGACAGAATTTTTCTGTTCCGTTTATCCCTCGTTTAATCTTTTTTCCTTTTGCAATAAAAATCAATCGTCTTAAAAAAATTAATTTTCCCTAAAGCCTAAATAAATTAAAATCTGTCTTAATTCGTTCAAAACGCATACAATTATAATTAGTACTAAAAATACATTTTTCGCTAAAAAATACATTTTTCGCTAAAATATTTTTATATTTTTCCTTCAAAAAAATTAAAATTATCAAAGGAAAGTATCAGATAGCTGGTAAATATTACTAGATATATGACAAGAGTTACTAAGTCGGTATCATCAGTTACCATATAAATGATAAGTTACCTTATACACAATAAAAATTACATCGTATATTCTAAGGGTAACCAAATAGCTAGTAACAATTACTAAATAGATGTTATGGTTACTACATACACGTTTAAGCTTACTATATAATAGGTAGCAATTGCCTCATGTCTGGTAATGGTTACCACTTGGGTGGTAATGTTTACCACATGGGTGGTAATGGTTACCACGTGGGTGGTAATGGTTACCACGTGGGTGGTAATGGTTACCATATGGGTGGTAATGGTTATCATGTGCAATAATGCAATATTTCAGGATTTGTTTCACTCAGGATGTCTAGCAATAAAAGCGACGCTCATGGATGGATTGCAATTTAATTGAAAAATGAAAAACAAAGTAAAATACTAGAGCAGTCTTAAAAACTGGTATTATAGAAAATTGTCAGATCTCATATGAAAAATGCTCCATCAGGAGTAATAGAAACCCGTGTAGAAAAATTTCGTGGCGCTAGCTAGCAGCGCTAGATACATGGTAATTTTACATACAATCTGGCGCTGCTAGCTCGCGCCACGAAATTTTTCTACACGGGGCCATTTTCAATTAAAAATAATATATTTCACAAATACTGCACTTTTTAAGATATTAAAAAAATTGTATTCTAATTTAATTTTTATAAATTTTTAACTAAATCTCTTAAAACAATGATCTAAAAATTAATATTAGTTTTAAAAATTTATATAACAATCACTTCCATTTTACATAACTTTTATAGTTCAATTTGCTCTATTTGAAATTGGTATTTTTATTGTAATACATTTCCTTTTAGTCTGACATTCTAGAATTGTTATTTTTTCACTAATATTAATATTTGCTAATAATTGTCAAACAACTATTTTTTGTTTATTATTATCAATTATTTGTTGCTTATTATTTAAATAGTCATGAGAAAACATTCTTTAGAAAAATTGCTACCTGCACTGAAAAAAATAAATGGTACTATTCACCATGTAAATAGTTGGCAGGAAGGATTACTAGTTTTTTTGGGTTATATTTACCAAATAATTGGTTAAATTAACTACTTTGACACTAGTAATCACTTTAGTTTTTTCAGTGTGTTTTATAGGTATTATATTCATGTGACATGAATGCCGTAAGTTTCTCTTTTTATCCGGAGGTTTCAAGTCGCTTTACATTACTCGTATTTGTTTTCGCATTGCGGTTGCTCTAATAATTATTAATTCAGTGTTTTGACAGACTGTCCTGTTTTCTCGTCTCACGATAAAATTACTGTTTTGGAATCCGAACTCGTGTAATCAGTCCGCCTTGTGTTTCTTGAGACACGTAGTTGCTTTCAGTTACTGAACAGAGCTAAATTTAATTTTTCAAATTACCTTCTGTCGAAATTTACATTTTTAATGTAACTTCATTGTTAGCCAAGAAAACATTAAATGACTTAAACATTTCTGCTTTTTTTAATTACAGTAAACTTGTTTGCAACATTTTGAATTTTTTGGTGCCGCACGTTTGTTGTGTGTGTTTTTTTATGATTCAACATCAAGAGATTCTTTTTTAATTTCTAGCGAGGAAAGAAAGTAGAAGAAAAAAAGTAGAAGAAAGAAAGTGATTATCATCCAGCAGGTTAGGAGTTACGTTCTCGTCAGTACTTTATCCTTCATTCTTCCCTCATTTCATGACTACCAACATTTTTTACAACCCTCTGATTGTTATCAGCGATGCGAAATTGTGTCGCGCATTTTTACCTTTTTCCCGAATTCAACGTGGTTATTTGTCTTTTAAGAACTCGTCGAATTCCTTTTCATCCCCTTGTCGGTTACCACGAGAAAAATACAACTGGGGCGCAACCCAAGGATTATCATCTCCGAGGGAGAGTTCTGATACACTCCCCTACGAAACAAGATTGGGTGGAACGTATTCCAAGATAACAATATTGACCACGTTGTATCTATATTTACCCTGAGATTGACTCAAAGGAATATATTCGTAAAAATACAACTATTTTAACTTTCAAAATCAAAGTTCACTTACAAGATCAAAATTCCAACTCTCTTTTTGATTCGCGTAAAAAAGTTTATTGACTTTTTGACATTTTTTACAAAAAACGAATCAAATGCATTCTTTACAAAAAAACGAATGAAATGCATTTTTTACAAAAACCGAATGAAATGCATTTTTTACAAAAAACGAATGAAAATGTCTTTTTGCTTCAATTTTGAACAGGAGACTATATATTTCTCTGAGCTCTGATAATTTTTATGAAACGAGAATTCTGAGGAAAGGAAAAAGGAGGAGTGCTATCTTCATTGGAGCAGGAGCGACTGGAGTTGACCCGTACCAATTTCTCAAGACTGCCGACATTTCGCAAAGTAAGTTGCTGCTCATAAATAGCGAAAAGGAACTAGGAAGCCTGCGGTTGCTACGAAGGGAGAACGCGGGTTATCAGTAAAGAAGCATTAAGAAGCTCTAGGCTGGCCAGAAGCTCGGGGCTCCTATCGCACTGTCCAGCCCTGACCCACACAGCCACATGCACTCACACACGTGACTCGGATCATGTCCCACTCGTGCAACTGCCTTCACGGACGCAAACTATCTTCATCATAGACTCAGTGTCGTCCTTGATAGCCCAGGCACGTGTATAAAACTAGAGATTAAAGGCCCTTTATGAGGCTCCCAACCACCATTATTTTGTGGTTTTAGGTCGAAGAATATCTTGCAGAATGCCCAGCGTCAAGGAATTCAACCTGCATTTTTTCCACAATCGTAAATTCTTTACAGCTTGTAGTTTAGTATTTCACTGCAAGTTCAAAATAACTTGCCATTTTATAGCAAACTTTACAACAAATGTGTGCTTTCGAAATATTCAAGTTTATTGGCAGTTGGTGAAATTGTTACGATTTAGTAAAAATGAAATTTTCCTCTGCATTTTTTTTCCAGGGCGCAGCAGTGGACGATTTTACGAGTTTTATTATTTATTTTCATTTTTTGCATTTAATAACTAAATTTTCACTATGTTAATTAAATAATAACACTTCATTTTAATTAAATTAATTTATTTAACATTTAATTTTAACATTTAATTTTAACATTTAATTTACATTTTAACATTTAATTTACACTTTAACATTTAATTTACATTTTAACATTTAATTTACATTTTAACATTTAATTTAATTTAATATTTAATTTACATTTTAACATTTAATTTACATTTTAACATTTAATTTAATTTAACGTTTAATTTACATTTTAACATTTAATTTACATTAACATTTAATAATACTAAATTAGAATTTAATTCAAATGTAAACGCTTTAAAACTCTTTTTCAATGTACATTTTTCAGTATCATGTTGCAGAACCGAAATCTAAATAATCATCAACCAGAGCTAAAGAAATAAAGAGTTCCAGGAGCGATTCAATTTTCCGTTTACCGCTCGGCAAAACGAGTGCGGCCATGTTAGACATGCGCAGTGGAGCCGAATCATCAAAGTTGGCTTCAGAGGAATCTACATCGAATTGAATTTCCTTTTCTCTACTCAGTGGCGAATTCCGAAAAGAATTATTATTTACTCAAAGAGAGGTCAGACTTTAAAAAACGGTCAAACCTCATATGACCAGAAAACCTAAGCAATACTGTTTTGTGATGAAAAAACGAAAATGAACTTTTTAGAATGGAGCAAGAATTGCAGAGGAAAATCACACACTTGACAAGAAAGATAATTTCGTGGGTTGATTCGTTATACGAAGTCGACGCCGAGGCGTGATTTGGCAACGGACAGTGAAGTGTCTCTTTGCGGGATACTTGGCGCGGACGTTTGGCACAATCACGAGTGAATAATTTTTTTATGTTTTGGCAGCTACAGTACTTTTAGACCCAATATTCAATCGGATAAGGTCGTCCAAAAGGAAGTGGAGTAGATTCGTCTTGGATAGAATTACACTCGTGTGATTTCCATTGACTTATTTTAAGTGCTTTACCCATTTCTTGCTATACCATTTGGATACGACAATGAAGGAGAAAATCGAATGGAATACAATTATTTTTGTTCCATCACAATTCAACAAATTCCGTTTCATGGAATATTAAGTCGTCAAATTTATTCAATGGAGTTTAAAAAATTCTAGATACACGGTTAATTTTTGGCAACTGACTTCAAGTTTTAAAATATCTTTTTCGCTTTTATAGTTGATTTTTTTAATCAAATTGAAATGGCTAGGTAACGGTTTTCGAATAACAACATTAGTTTTTGCAAATCAAGTTTAGGTTTGAAAATCAGTTTGAAAATCAGTTTGAAAATCAATTTAGAAATCAGATTGAAAATCAAAACATTGAGAGGATCTAATTATTCAATTTACATTGTGTCTAAACAGAAAACAGATTGAAAGGAATATTTAAAAGGGTCATGAATTCTTGGAGAAAGGTTTATTTAATTTTCAAAAGTTGTTGATCCGTTGATCCAGCTCTGCCTGAGACTCAAATCCGCAAGCTGTTACATCCTCGTGAGTGCCCACACCCAGCTCATGTTAACTCAGTAGCATGACTTAAACTGTTTGAATTGCGACTTTACCGGATTACTCACAAATCCTTTACCCTTTCTTTCTCTAAATTCTAAACTACACGAAAAAAACTAAGTTAGCTGCTACAGCTAAAAAAATTAGCTGAATATTTAATCATCATAGCTAACATATTTTCTATGTCAGCTAACATATTTGCTAAGCCAGCTAACATATTTGCTAAGCCAGCTAACATATTTGCCAAGACAGATAAAAAAACAATTTCTCTTTTGTTCTCTTTGGAGAGCATTTTTCGGAACAAACATTTTTCCAAAAAAAGTAGATTCATTTTATTTGGTGAATTTACGTATTGTGAATACATTACGAAAGTGCTTTTATCTTTTGGAAAAATTGAGGACGATAAGTTGGGCATTTTTCGACTTAGAAGCATCAGAGCGTCGATGCAATGACGACAAACGTTCGCGACTGCTTTTAACGCAAGATGAAAGCGTCAACTATAAACGTGTATGCTGCTGCTCAGACATCGCCTTTTATTTTTACGCTTCCTTTGATCTGCATTATCGCAAGTGATGCTAGCTGCTTTATACTCGAGCATCAAAAATATTAGTCGGCTTTCAAGCCGTCAATACTTGTCTCTTCCCTTGGATTCCAGACTTTTCAGAATTGCAATTTTTATTACACTAGCCAAAGCCAGGAGAAAGAAATACCCTTTATTAAATTCCTCATTCAATACCAAATATAATAAAGGACCGCACGACAAAAAACGGATATTTTCGCTTTCTTTTTACAAGTTCAATTCCGCAGAAAGTCTTTTTTAATCCATTTTTTTAAAGTGAAACAAAAAACGAACCACGTATTTGATGAACATTTTTACACATTCACGGCATGCAATAACCGCCTTTCGATGTATGTTTCTTTCGTAAACAAAAAGATACAACAAACACGAAACAAAAATATCTCAAAATGATCCAAAAATATGAATAATATGAAAAAAAAACTTAAAAGGGAAATTTAAAAAAGATTTTTAAAAGATATAAAAAAATATCTCAAAATGATCCAAAAATATGAATAATATGAAAAAAAACTTAAAAGGGGAATTTAAAAAAGATTTTTAAAAGATAAATTTTAAAAGGAAATTTAAAAAAAAATTTAAAAGAGAAATTTAAAAAACGGATTTAAGAGAGAAAATAGAAAAAATTTAAAGAAATTATTTAAAATGAAACAAGAACTGGTCAGGAATTGTGCGGTCAAGTTGGTTGTTAAAATTGTTAATGAATGTATATAAAAAAGTGCATGTAAAAGTATCTGAGAGAGTAAATTTCGAGAATTACAATTGCAAAGAAATAGCGTAGTGTATAGATGTATAGTAGGTGCAGCACAACTAGAATGACCGTAATCTACACCCTCTGTTTGCATGTTCAGGTGTTTGCTTGACGACGTAGGTAGGGTGAATGAGTATGCTAGAGCCATTGTAAAGGCCATTCAAGATCATAAGCAGCCGTTAGTATTCTCATAGAAGTCGATTGATTATTTGCAGATATTGTGTGCCCTCAAAAGATTTCCAGATAATGACTTTCTTGATATTTTATACCACCAAGAGACCGCGTACAAAACGGCTATTCAAATACATCACAATATGCTTTAAATTCTGACAGTAATTTTCTACAATTACATAAAAAAATTCAAATTGAAATTGTGTATTTAGAATGCAACTAAAAGGTAACTCGTCAAAGACCGATAAAATTAGGCAATAAGGGGAAACAATGCTAATTTACCCCCTAGTGATAAACTGTTTTCTACAAGTGATCAAAAAGCTTTTTTTATCCCTGGTGAAGAAAATACTGTTTTTATTCCCAGGTATTAAAAACAGCCATTTTTATCCCTAGTCGAAAAACAGATGTTTTTATCCCTAACGTCAAAACTACCATTTTTTCCCTAGTGGCAAAACTACTGTTTTTATCCCTGGTGATTAAACTACTGTTTTCATTCCTAGTGGAAAAACTACTGTTATTTTATCCCTAGTAATAAAACTACTGTTCTTACACTGAAAAAAAAATAGCTGATTCAGACAACGTATGGCAGTTCCACCAATACGTGTACCTAACCTAGTCACAATTATGACTAGATTAGGTACATGTATTGGTGGAACTGCAGTGCCAAAACTACTGTTTTTATCCCTAGTGCCAAAACTACTGTTTTTATCTCTGATGGTAAAACTACTCTTTGTATATCTCATGATAAAACTACTGTTTTTATCCCTAGTGTTAAAACAACTGTTTTTATCTCTGATGATAAAACTGCTCTTTGTATATCTGGTGATAAAACTACTGTTTTTATCCCTAGTGTCAAGAGTACAGTTTTTCTCCCTAGTGATAAAACAGCTGCTTTTATCCCTGGTCATATAACTACTGTTTTTATCTCTAGTTATATAACTGCTGTTCTTATCCCTAGTTATGGAACAGCTGATTTTATCCTCAGTGATAAAATTGCTGTTTTTACCCCTAGTGATAAAACTGCTGCTTTCTCCGGGTGATAAATCATTGTTTTCTTTCTAATGAAAAAACTGCTCATTTTCTCTCTTGACTATTCGAAAAAGCAAAATGAAGTAGTTACAAAAATCGGCTACTTTTCCGCCAAGTAAAAAAACTTATTCTTTCCCCCTAGTGGAAAAACTGTTTCTTTGTGAACTTTTCACTTTGTCACTTTTGGTGACAAAATTGATGTTTTCACCCTAGTTCGGAAATTGCTATTTTTTACCTTAGTTAAAAAACACCAATTTTCCGAACTAAATGAGAAAAACTGATAGTTCCCTCACTTTATTGCTTTCTTCAGAAGTGGTTGAAATGAAAGAGAATTTTTGTGGAATTGAATGAAATATTTATTTGAAAACTTTTTGAAAGTAATAAGTTGATTTTAGAAAAGTTATGATTACATTGCACAAAGATTGACCACTGCAAAATATTTATGATGTAATTGACAGAATATAATATTTTACAGCTATAGTAATTGAAATTCTTTTGAATTGTCGTCACAAGGGGAAATATTCCTCTTGCATATTGGTATTAATTCATACCTCTATAAGCAGTATTTCACACATTCTATTTATGTAATGCTGTGGTTGAATAGGGGCTAGATTTCAACATTGGATCTTGTATGTACAGTGCTCACTGTAACGAGGGATTAATTAACGAATCGTACTTTGAAATTGCTACTCTCGCATGAACATACACATTAGTAGATTCCCCTTGTAATGAGTCCAGTATCTGTTAAATATTTCACCATTTTTAGTCATTCAAAACCTCTACTCAAATAATTATAAATCTATTACTTTCTATTCATACAAATTTTACAAAGCAATTGACTCAAATTAACAGAATCTCTAAGCATTTATGCACAGATTGCATTCAGCGAAAAAGAAAAAATCAAATACAATTAATTATATTCAAATCGATAATCTTACAACATTCATTTCTATTCAGGAGTATAATGCTTCTTACAATTAGCAGAGGGAGAAAAGAAATTCGAGATAATGATAATTCGACACAAAAGCAATTAAGGTCAAATGAAACTTTGCAAGTAAATAATTCAGGTAAGAGGAAATCAGTTATTCAATGCGATCATAATTTCCGGACAGAGATTAGAAAAAAAACGAGCATTGAGTAAACAAGAATTTAATTTGAAATTCAAAACCAATTTGGGAAAAATTGTGCATAAAACTCCAGATTAACAACTGCAATGCTCCAAATTTTTCTAAAAAATAAATTCCAGAAAAGAGTCATCGGGATGAAAGTTCGACCCAATAGAATAAGATCCAAGATAATTAATATAGAATAATTGAAATTCGAGAAGGAATCTTTGAAATTAATTATTCGGCAAAAAGGTGTTTTAAGTCACCTATAATTTTGCATCAAATAAAATAAAAATCAAATAAAAGTACACTCTCATTATTGATGAGAATGTATTAAAATAAAATAAAATAAAAATCAAATAAACCGTATTTTTAATTCAACTACTAATTACTCGCACCTTATGTGATTATTCGGCTGCCAGAAAAATATTATTTTGCATCAGGTCATTAATTTCAACCCTATCAAAGTATCGCACCGTCCAATATTTATCCGGAAGTTCGGCGCGGGATAATTAATAAGGGCGATATAGTCGGCGTTAATTTATTTTAAATCCAAAATTTATATCGCGTGCTTAAATAAACAACCAAAGTGTTGAGAATAACGCAACGAAAAAGTGCAAATCCGGAAATATATGTTTACACAAAACCGGATAGATTGTGTTGATATAAAGCGAAATATCGACTGTTATGGGGTGCGAGATAAAATCGCGTGCTGATGCCGAAGCCTTAATCGTTTTCGGATAACAGTGTTTGCGATAATTGCCACCCGATGCTGTCCCTAAATAAATGTCTCGGGCGTACTTTTCGGCACTTAACGCAAAGTGTCGCTATTATTTGGACACTGTTTGTAAATGTGTTTGTGCATGCGCATGTATGTGTCTTTTGCATGCTTGTGTTTTTTTTCATGTATGTGTGAGTTTTTCGTATATATGTGTGTGTTGTGTATGCATGTGTGTGTTTTGTATGCATGTGTGTGTTTTGTATGCATGTGTGTGTTTTGTATGCATGTGTGTGTTTTGTATCCACGTGTGTTTCCATGTGTGTGTTTCCATGTGTGTGTTCTTGCATATGTATGTGTTTACGTATTTGCCTCTGTGTGTGTTTGTGTGTGAGTAACGTACATTAAAGAGACTCTTCAACAGGTGCTGAGAATGTGCACGTAGCAATGAATTTATGAACAACTCCAAATTTATTATCCTCATTTCTTTTCACTTTTTTTAACTTTACATTCGAGTATCCTTGCTTTTCTTTGCCTCAATTCGGAAAGCAGCTAGAAATTTTTATTTTGTCACTGCATGCAAAAAAAGGACCAAAATAAATTTGTTAAAGAAAAATTCAATTACAATTCCATTTTAGTATACGGCTTCAATAAATAACACAGCCCCACAAAATATAATAATTTTTTGTCCGTCAAACAAGACTGTAGTCATTCCTCACGTATTGCGGGTCTCTGAAACGGAATCCGAGATCAGAATTCAAAAGTTACATTGCCTTTTATCTCTCTAGCCTCAAAACCAAGAAATTCGAGTTTAAATTGTTGTCGAATTTGTAAAAATTGTATAAAAAGTGCAAAACTCAGGCTAATGTGATCTATGAAGTATTGCCTTTAATTTGAACCCAGAAAACTTAAAAAATATTTAGTTGTTCCCGAGATATGACTCCAAACGTCCGCGCATTTAAATCGGCCAAACTGAGATTTTACCGGAAAATAATGGGTTAGGAGAACATGGCCGATTTACATGCGTGGACGTTTGAAGTCAAATCTCGGAAACTACTGAATATTTTTTAAGTTTTCTGGGCTCAAATTGAAGGCAATACTTCATAAATCACATTTGCCTGAGTTTTGCACTTTTTTTTATAATTTTTACAAATTCGACAACAATTTAAACTCGAATTTCTTGTTTTTGAGGCTAGAGAGAAAACGCGATGTAACTTTTGAATTCTGACCTCGGATTCGGTATCAGAGACCCGAAATACGTAAGAAATTATTAGTCTGGTCTATCGACGAAAAAAAATTATTTTTGTTTGTCGGGCTGTGTAATATTAATCTAATTAAAGTTATTAATTAAAATTGATGTTTTAAAAATTCATATTGAAATTAATATTGAAATTAATATAAAAAGTAATATTAAAATTAATTTTACAATTTATATAAAAAGTAATATTAAAATTAGTATTAGAACTAATATAATAATTAATAAATTAAGCAAAAATTAAAGAGATTGAATGTTTTGTAAACTTTTTTGTTAAGTATTTAAGCATAACAAGATTTTGAAACAAGAATAGTCGTTTTTCATTTTTTTATTAGAAGTTGAATTTTCGAGTTACTAACGTTTAAAGTTCGCTTTTAACTTGAGGAGTTAATAACTCAAAAACTAAGCTTGTAATTAGAAAATAGAAGCGAACTTTTGCACTTAATTTTTGATGATTTATATGATTTTTTAATGCCTTCACCTACAACAGGGACCTTCTGTATATTTTCAGTGTTAACTGAGTTTTTTTTATAAAGAAAATTAAAAAAGAGAGAAAGAACATTATAAAGAATTTGCGATAAAAGTGATTTTCGTCTATTTTCGTATAATGGATATATAATTTATTGAAATATTGAAAAATGATTTCTTTGTAAAAATCGAAAATCGCCACGATTACAATGCTTTATCTATAAGAAAGCAAAAATTAATGTGACGGGGAGAATTAATTGAAAAAGACGTTTATATAAAAATTTTACGTAATTTATGTACAAGAATTTGCATTATTAAATTAACATGAGTGCATTCGGTCATTTGATTAATTTAATGAAAATGTCAAATAATTAATTGTAAACTTTCAATTCCTACATGGAATTAAGATTCATTAAATTATTAATTTAATGAAGTTTTATTAATAAATTAAGTAAGATTTTTAGGAGTCTGATTAACAACTGCGCCTTTTAGATTATTCAATAAGTATAATGCCAAAATGTGAAAGAAATCAATTCATTGAATTGCTGAATTTGCTTCATTTACAAAATGAAGCACTCTAATTCATCGAATTTCCGTATACTTTTATTCACAGAACGAAATTTAAAGATCATATAAAACATTTATTTTATGATAATCATTATTATTTATTTTAATAATCGAAAATTAAATTAAGCGAAAATGACATAGGTAATTATTTACTGAATTTACAGAATTGATTAAAGTTAATAAGGTATAATCGCTCTTTTATCAAATATTGTGATTAGTTTAATAAATGGAATACAAATGATGGAATGATGATGGTCAAATTATCAAAATTTAATTAAATTTACTAAAATAATAATAATCAAAGATATACATAATTAAAATTAAATTTTCTTATAATCAATAAATGAATAATAACTAATAATATTTACATACAGCATTAGAAGAAATAAATCTTACATTTATACTTCAATTTGATAATTTTTTGTAGCAACTTTACTTTTTTTTATCAACTTTTCTTTTTTGCTTCAGCAACTTTATTTGCAACTTTTTACAATGACAAAAAATTTAAAACAAAACGTCCATAAAGTAAATAATAAAATGAAAAATATTATAAATTGATATCTTGAAAATGAATAGAAACTTGATATTTACGCCTGCGACCATAAAATTCAAAAGCATTGTTCTCCATTTCATAAACATTTTCATGTTTGTTTCGAAAAATAGTTTTTATAAAAGAGCCAGATCTCGTTAAAATTCAGATTTTACTTTATAAACACTTTTTTAATATTTTCATTGGATTTTGCAAAAATCGTGTGGGTATGACTGGAATGTTAAAAGATCGAGAAAAGAATGAGCACGGAAGTGGTGAAAAAAAAATTTCTCCATTATTCATTATCGATTTTCTCGAAAACTAATATAGATAGTAAAACATAATTTATAACACATGAAATACGTATTCTTGTAAGACCTATAACTTTTATAAAAATAATTTTTCTAAATTTGTCGAGATGAAAGCAAAAAAATAATTTATATAAAATAGTTTGAAAGTAGGAATTAAATCAGCGTTTTATAGCAAATTATCAGTAAAATTATTATTTTATACTAGCTAAAAGTGCGCGCGAGTAATTTCTATTTCTAAAAAATTAAAATATTCTATAAAAATGAAATATCTATAATATCCTAAATATTTACAATAAAGATTATTATTAATACTTGTCTTATAATATTTTAGTATAGGTATAGGGTAGTACATCTTATTTAAAAAAAGGTGATTTGGACAAAATTTATAGAATAAATTATACTTAAGATAAATAATTCTATACATGATTCAACAATATGGAACTCAAAATATTTTTTCGAAATTTTCTTTAGTCTTTCTGAAATTAAATGTTAAAAACAACATAGTACTGAATTGTGTTACTTTTTTAGATTTTAGAAAATATTATCAAAATCAAGTAATTTTTCAAGAAAGTTAAATTATCTCGCTTAAAAATTAAAAGATATTCATTATCTACTGTTTATATAATTGTTTCAATATTTAAAAACATTTAAAAATAAATAAAATAAATTTTTAAAGTTAATCTATCAAACCTCGAAATTCTCGGATTTCTATAACATTTAATAAATTCTAATACAAACAAGAAATATTAATATATATATATACATATATATATATATAACGTAAAATATCGATCACTCCAAGTCAAAAAATAAATATTAAAATAAAATTGAAACTTACCAAATAAGTAGTATTCAGGTATATTTTTTACATTTCAGAAAATAAGGTGAAATTTTTAATACGAAAATTCAAAATTTGAAAATTGGCATTTTGCCATGATTCAAACCTCTATAACTTATTAGAAAAAAAAAAATAAAATATATAAATCTTTTTAGAATTTGTAAATAAAATGTAAATAAATAAGCACCTAAAGTTTCGCATTTTTCACAAAGCTTGTTTAAAAGATAAATTAATTTAAAAATACTCAATTTTTCAGGATAAACTAATACTTGTTTTATAACTTGAAGTAGGAGTACTTTTGACTTCAATTTTACTGTCGATTTTACATAATTTTTAACTATAACATTATTTAGGAATCTAAATGAATCAAAGAAAGCAGAATTAAATCTTAAATTTCAATTTGTTATTTAAAATGGTCCTGGAAAATATTTTTTGAATTTAATACTAATCTAAATTGATAAAAACATCACACTCGAAAGTCATTTTTGAATTTACAGACAATAAAGTCGAAAGTGAACCTATTTGAAGTTATAAAACAAAGTATTATTTTAGCCTGAAAAAATTAAGTAATTTTAAAATTTTCTTATCTTCTAAAAGAACTTTGAAACCAATGGGAAACATTTGGTACGTATTTATTTACAATTGATTTGCATATTTTCAAAATTTCATATTTTGTTACTTTTCTTTGAAAGGAACTACAGAGATTTGAATACTCAAGATTTGCCAATTCAAATAATTGTACTTGATTAAAAATTACAAAAGTACTTAGGTGAACTTTATAAATTTATTTTACTTATTTGTAAATCTTTTTAAATACTTAAAGCATTTATAAACAGTAGATCATATACCTTTTAATTTTAAGCGAGGTAATTTAACTTTCTTGAAAAATGACTTGATTTTAGAAGCATTTCCTAAAAGATAAAAAAGTGAAGATTTCCATACTTTGATTTTAAAATTTAATTTCAGAAAACCGCAAAGAAATGTCAAATTTTGAAAGAAACAATTGAATATAAAAACGACCAACTTCAGGTGAGGACAGAATGAAAGAATCGTGAAAGAATGAATGAAATTGTCGATTATTATTAATAATAATAATAATGAAAGATGAATATTTGTTTTTACAAAAATGAATATTTGCTCGAATATTTGTTTGTATTAAAGGATCGAGAAGGGAAGAAAACAAATTGAATTGTAAGAGATGATCGAAAACTGGTATCAAGTTTTAAACGTTTTACGAGTTAACATATACAACAACGACGACAGGACTTGTAAATTCAAATGAGTTTCAAAGGCATGAAACCTTTCGGAGAGACCTTGCGAAAATCAGATAGACGTTTGAGAAAGACTTTACGAAAGAGGAAAGAAGTGTTGAAAAAGCGAGAAAACTCAAGGCTGGAGTTTGAGAGGATTGAGGCGATAGTAGGGGTTGTTTTGAAGGGATGAGGAGCATCGGTTCGAGTAGGGCGAGATTTGGAACGATGCAGGAGGGTGAAGAGTGAAGGAATGGCAATGTCTGTAGAGGAGTTAACCTACTTCTGTATTTCGGCCGTTTGTCAGGGACTTGTATCTGAATTTCTCGACTCTCGACGGTTTTAAGTCCGAGACTACAACCAGTGCGCTTTGCGGATTTAAAAGCGTTTCGATGTAAACAGACAAGATCTGGAATTCGAATACGAATTCTAATTCATTCTACGATCCTTTATACATCTTTCATTCTGTCGCCGCTCAAAGCTTCAATTTATCCTCTAAAACGACTCTAAAGTATCTCTTGAATGAATCGTTTTCTAGAAATATTCATCATTAAATTACGTGCTGACAGCTCGGGTTACATTTAAATTCCAATTAATGTACATTTACTGAATGAGCTTTATTTGGTCGAATCAAAAAAGAAAATAGAAAAAAATCCAGTCCGCGTCAGAGGGATGAAATAAAAGTCGATACGAATAAAAGCAGTTGGTTTATCGCTCTTTGTGTCAATCTTTTCCTTCCATATTTTCAAATGAACAATCATATCGATTTCGGAAAAATTTTATGTCGAGAGATTAAAATATATTCGCTGGGATTTAGAAGCATTTATAATCGACAAGACTTGTCATTCAAATCGCAATGTGGAAATTGCGTATTGTGATGTCTGTTACAGAACGGGACTGGAGAGCAACGGTTTTCATTCGAAATTGGTCATTAAATGGTGCGTGAAAAATCGCAGAACACAGCCTATCTGGAATATCGATTAGCCCCGCTTATTTGCCCAATCGATAGACCAGACTATGCGTGCTACTCAAATGCAGGAAACTCTCAACAAGTCCAAATACAAGTCCCACTGGAGGTGGTATGAAAACGCATTAAATAGGATTTTAGTATTAGACTACATAGTTGGATTTATTGTTCAACTTCTTTATGACCGAAAACTCCATCAGAGTTTGAGACATCGCTTTCAATTGGAATTGCTTGGATTTTTAAAGTTAGAAATGCACTACTGAAAAATTGCTCCTGACCCAGATCAGCAGACCATGACGGCACGTGGGTAGCTTGTAGATTACAAAAATAAGATATACCACCCCTATGTCGAGAAAATTGTTAGAAAATCTTCTGAGTTGGAAAAATGTACCAATCGTTAGGTAACTTTCCACTTTTTATAATTCACTTTTCACTGCCTAGTTTTGACATCACAGTTTTCACTTTTCTTTTCCAACCTCTCACTTTCCACCACACGCTTTTCATTCTTCACTTTCGACATCCAACTTTGCGTTGATTACTTCCCAATTTATACCACCCAATTTTTACTTTTTCCCTCCCACTTTGAGTTTAGTACCTCCCACTTTCCACCATCCAATTTTTACTCTTTCCCTACCACTTTGAGTTTAGTACCTCCCACTTTCCACCATCCAATTTTTACTTTTTCTTTCCCACTTTGAGTTTAGTACCTCCCACTTTCCATCATCCAATTTTTACTATTTCCCTCCCACTTTGAGTTTAGTACCTCCCACTTTCCACCATCCAATTTTTACTTTTTCCTTCCCACTTTGAGTTTAGTACCTCCCAATTTCCACCATCCAATTTTTACTTTTTCCTTCCCACTTTGAGTTTAGTAATTCACACTTTCCACCTCCCAATTTTCACTTTCCACCACCCAATTTTCACTTTCCACCTCCAACGTTGTGTTTACCACTTCCCTTTTTGCACCATTCAATTTTCATCTTCTTCTTCCCACTTTGGGTTTCCTACTTCCCAATTTCCACTACTCAATTTTCTTTTGTCACCTCCCACTTAGCGTTTATTACTTTCCACCAATCAATTGTCGCTTCCCTCCTACTTTGCATTTACTACTTCCCACTTTCCACCCCCCAGATTTTACTTTCTACCTTCCACTTTACGTTTACTACTTCCATTTTTCCACCATTCAATTTCCACTGTGCCCCTCTCACTATGAATTTACTGCTTCCCACTGTTCACTCGCCAAGTTTCACTTTTCGCTCCCATTTTGCTTTAGTAGTTCCCACTTTCCACCACCCACTTTCCACCACCCAATTTTCACTTCCCATCTCCCACTTTGCATTTACTCTTTTCCACTTTCCGCCAATCAATTGTCACTTCCCTCCTTCCACTTTGCGTATACTACTCAATACTTTCCAACACCAATTTTTCACTTCCCACTTTCCTTATCCCACTTTCCACCCTATACTTTCCACTTTCTACTTGTAACTTCCCACTTTCTACTTATAAGAAGTGGAAAGATAAAAGTATGGATGTGGGAAATAGAGAGTGAAAAGTGAAAACTGCCAAGAGGAAAATAAAAAGTGGAAAGTAAAAGTGATAATTGAAAAGTGGTAACTGAAAAGTGGGAGGTGGTAAGTCCAAGTTGAAAAGTAAGTGGTAGAAAGTTGAAAATAAAAAGTAGCAGATTGAAAGTTAGAAGTGGAAAGTAGAAGAAATAACAAAAGAAGTAAAAAGTGGGAGGTAGAAGGTGGAAAATGAGAATGAAGGAGTCGGAAGTAAAAAGTTATAATTAGAAAGGGGAATGATAAAAATGGACAGTGGGATATGAAAAGTGGAAACTAGGTGGTGGAGAGTGAGAAATGAAAATTAAATTTTGGGAAATGGGGGGGGGGGATAGTAGGAGCTGGAATGTGAATGTGGGAGGTAGAAAGTGTAAAGTGGGAAATAGGTAAATAAAACGTAGAAAGAGAAAAATGGAAAGTAAAAAACAGATAGTAGAGGTTGAAAAGATAAAACTGGAAAGCAAAAATGAGGTGGCGGAGAGTGGAAATTGCGTTGTGTGAAATGGGAGATGATAGTACCAAGTGCAAAGTGAAAAGTGGGAGGTGGTAATAAGTAAATGGAAAGTAAAAACAGGAAAATGTAAAGTAGAGATTGATAGACGAAACTGGAAAGTGGGATATGAAAAGTGACAATTAAGGTGGTGGAGTGTGGGAAATGGAAATTGCATTGTGGGAAGTTAAACGTGATAGAGGGAAGTCGTCAATGCAAAGTGGGCGGTGCAAAATGGAAAGTGGGAGGCGTATAATGAAATGTGGGAGGTAGAAAGTAAAATGTGGGAGGTACAAAGAGTAAAGTGGGAGGTGGAAATAAATAAATGGAAAGTAGAAAGAGGAAAATTGAAAATGGTGGTTGAAAGAGAACACTGGAAAGCGGGATATGAAATGTCAAAATTAAATGGTGGAGAGTGGGAAATGGTAATTGTATTATGAGAAGTTGAAGGTGATAGAGGGAAGTAGTAAATGCAAAGTGGGCGGTGCAAAATGGAAAGTGGGAGGTGTAAAATGAAATGTGGGAGGTAGAAAAAAATGTGGGAGGTGGAAATATGTAAATGGAAAGTAGAAAGAGGAAAATGGAAAGTAGATGTTGAAAGAGAAAAAAGGAAAATGGAGTATGAAAAATGTAAATTAATAGTGAAAAAGTGGGAAGTATTAGAGGCAAAGTGGGCGGTGGAAATTGAAAAGTAGGTGGTGAAAAGTAATAGGTATCTACTCTAATTTGCAAAGTAGGAGAAGAAAAATGAAAATTCAAAAATCAGAAACAAAGCGTAGAATAAAAAAGATAGCTTCATATTCAGCCTTAAGTAAAAAACCCAAAAAATTGTAACTCATTTCAAAATAAATTCACGTATAATAGCATAGGCATCTTAATCATAATTTAGTTCCAATAGTTCTGATAATTTGTTCCCCTTTTATGGAAGCTTAAGATGAAAATGAAGGATTTAATTATAACGATGATGTAACGAAGCTGCTACGTACTACCAATTTCCTATGGATAATCTTCAATGTATTTAAATCATAAATTTCCCATTTATTAAAAATTTGTCTATACAAATTTTTTATTCAAAAACAAAAACGCTGGAAATGTATTGGGTAATGCTCAAATTGCATTATCGTGTAGGTGGTCTAAATACGTATAAATTGGAAATTACCAAATTATTTTTTTCAAATAAAAGACAATGCATTACAATATACATTCGATAATCAGGAATATTCTACAAACTCTAGGATGATTAAAATATAACCCATGTCAACAAATAGTATTAATTATCTTCATCAATCTTAATATAGATTTTCGCGAAAAGTATTAGAGATTTAAATTTAATTAGTACTATGCATAAAAGTTGTGTATCAAAATAGCCTACAAGTTTAATATTAACCATTTTTTTAAATTTTGCAGATTTCTTAAAAAGTGTTTGACAATTTGTCAGAAGTTATTGTTAATTTTTTCAAAGAAGTGTTTAAACCAGCAAAAAAAACTAATACAACAAAAATTTGAATTTTATTTTGCTCTACAATTTTTACAAGAAATATTTTTTTCAAATTTGTATATTTTTCAAGATACGGGTAAAAATTTGTGTTTTAAAATTCGGTCTCTGTTCTATTGATTTTCATACGATACAGACCCTATAGCAGTTATCACGGAAACATAACGAACCCTTCGGTGTTCTATTCATCAAAATCCATCACGTTCTTTACATTCAAAGTGAAAATGAAACTGCGCCATGTGTAATGATAAGCATCCATCATTTAATAATGATAATTACCATCATCAGTGTCTAAATACTATCTCTATTTAATTTCTCATTAAATAAAAACATTTCTTGCGTTCAATAAAGCCTCAAAATTTTGTAGTCCCTTTTTCGAATTTTCTATAATTATTGTTAAAATTTTCTTACTTTTATTTTAATTATTTTTTCGAATTTTCTATTCTTGACTCATCCAAACCGATAAAAATTATTTTCCTGCAACATCAGGTCTTTCAAAATAGTTAAATTATTGTTTTATTATTATTTGTTAGAATATTCGAATATTATTGACAATATTAGTTGGACCCGCATTTTTATCATAATCTATTATCTTCATTGACTTTATTAGTAAATTCATTAACCCCATTACTAACTTCATTAACGTTATTATTAGCTTCATTATCATTAATACCGATAATTATTCAACACACGAGAATCAATTGATTGCATCTAATTGAATTATGTTTTCTCTGAGAATTCAAAACAATTATAATTAAACTTTCCTACCATCCATAATACAATAATATATTATAAGTAAAACAATAAATTTTAACATTTACAAAAAAAGTTTCTCTTTTTATTTAATGTTTTTGTAATATTTATAAGGTAACTCAACACTCGAGACTTTAACAATTAAAGACACACATCAGAGTAATTATGTATTCGTTATCGAAATTTCTCATGTTTCATATCTATACCTATATCTCTGGGATGCAACTGGTGCCAACCGTTGCGTGGAAATAAAAATGAATTAAAATTAAAAACAAATTTCGACTTCATTTTAGAATCTACTTAATAATTAACTCAAAACGTTCACAAAAGTACCCCAAGGAAGATTTTAATCATTACTTGGAAAATTTATCATTTTATAAAAAAATAAGTTCTATTCATTGAGTTCTAATGACTAATGTTATTCAAACACGTCAAGTGGAAACACATTGATCAATGGAAATACGACAATTCTAGATTAACAATTTTAGTCAGTTTAAAAATTTTAGTGAAAAATTGTCTTTAAATGCTGACCGCAAAGTGACTACTTTCTGATTGTATTTTGTAAAGGAAGGTTTTAATTTGCAAAAATAGTTTAGAAGCGTAATTGATAATAATAAAACGATATATTTAATAACGATAATAATAACAATAAACAATGACAATAAATAATAACAATAACAATAAACAATAACAGTGATTCTTAAATGAAGAACAATAATAGAAGAATAACAACAAGAGTAAGAATAGTTATTATAACAATTATAAAAAGATTAATAACAAGTAATAATATAAATAATGATGGCAATAACAATAATAATGATGATGATAATAATCATAATAACAATAATGATAATAATAATAATAACAATAATGATAATAATAATAATAATAGTAATAATAATAATAATAATAATAATAATAATAATAGTAATAATAATAATAATAATAATAATAATAATAATAATAATAACAATAAGGGTTTCGCAAATGTAAAAATTAGTGTGATAATTAATTCCATTCAAGTTCGAAATTTTTTACATTCGTACCTTCTAAATAGTAAACTTTCTCCATTCGTAACTTGTAAATAATAAGCTATTTCTAGCAGGGTCGTACAGTTCTTTACTTTACAAAAGTATGTAATTGAAATAATTTCTGAGTTTACGAAGTTAAAATACTTGTTTCATTTGTTACTTTTAACGAGCATGTAACTGACTAAGCGCTCTAAAAGAGGATAGAGCTTGTGTTGAACAAAACTCATAAAAAGCTGTATCTAGCTGATGTTGACCTTAGGGTAACAGGTTCCAGGATAATACAGAAGAATGAGGTTTAAAAGGCATCAGAAACTTCAACTTTGTTTTCATTTGTTTCAACAGCAGAAAGCAAACTCCATTAATCATTACAAATTTACTAGAAACCCTTAACTTTAATCCCTTTTAATTCCAATACTGAAAGTGGGTCTCTACAACTCAAACTTTTCCTCATTGCTAACTCTTTTCCGTTTGATGTTTATTTTATATTTGAATCCCTATCCCTTGGAGTCAGTTTTGACACTTTCTGCAATTATTTTGACACTCCCTGGAGTGATTTTAACACTCCCTAGAGTGATATTAACACTCCCTAGAGTGATTTTAACACTCCCTGGAGTGATTTTAACACTGCCTGGAGTGATATTAACACTCCCTAGAGTGATATTAACACTCTAGGGAGTGATTTTAACATTCTCTGGAGTAATTTTAACACTCTTTGATGTAATTTTTCACTTTGGTTGAATAGGATTTTTACTCTGGAGTAACTTGTCACTCTGGAGTAATTCATTACTCTCCCAAGAGTAAATTTTCACTTTTATGGTAATTTGTCACTCTCCTTGGTGTGAATTCTCACTGTAAAATAATTTATTACTTTCCAGTGATAAATTTGATTACTTCAAAGTGTAAATTTTCACTTTGAAGTAATTTGTCACTCTCCTAAGTGTAAATTTTCACTCTAGATTCATTTGTTAATCTCTTAAGTGTAAATTTTCACTTTTGAGTAATTTGTTATTCTCCTCAGTGTGAATTTTCACTATCCAGTAATTATTCACTTACTTTGGAGAGGATTTTTACTTTTGAGTAATTTGTCACTTTCCTCAGTGTAAATTTCCACTCTGGAGTAATTGTTCACTCTTCTTGGAGAGCATTTTTACTTTGGAGTCATTTGTCACTTAATCTTAATTTTCACTTTGGAATAATTCTAATCAGTGTGGATTTTCACTCTGGAGAAATTTATCATTCTTCTAAGTGTAAATTTTCATTTTGAAGTAATTTATCACTCTCCTGGATGTCAATTTTTACTCTAGATTAATTTATCACTCTGCTAAGTGAACGCTTTCACTTTAGAGAAATTTGTTATTCTCCTCAGTGTGAATTCTCACTCTGGAGTAATTCCGCTTGGGACCAATTTTAAGTTTTCAATCATTTTTAATTCTTCTCAGTGTGAATTTCCACTTTGGAGTTATTCTTCACTCTTGTTAAAGAGGATTTTT
Source organism: Ganaspis sp. Gsp50 (assembly GCA_011057455.1). NCBI lineage: Eukaryota > Metazoa > Arthropoda > Insecta > Hymenoptera > Figitidae > Ganaspis > Ganaspis sp. Gsp50. Next base: position 23,337 of record WNHD01000965.1, read on the forward strand.
ACTTGAAAGTAATTTTTCATTCTTCTCAGTGTGAATCTTCAGTCTGGAGTAATTTTTCAATCCATTTAGAGCAAATATTATCATTACTATTATTACTCCATTACTTTGGAGTAATTTTCAATACTTTTGTGAATGAATTTTAACTGACTTTCTTAGAGTAGGAATTAAAAAAGTGTAGTGTTTTCAATCTCTTCATTGTCGCCTTGTTTTAAATTTTAGAAAAGTTAAAACTCACTTTATGTAGTGTGAAAAATCACTTTTGAAGTAATAACTCCCTTTTGAAGTGAAAATTCCCTTTCGAAGTGAAAACTCCCTTTCGAAATGAAAACTTCCTTTCGAAGTGAAAACTCCCTTTCAAAGTGAAAAATCCTTTTCGAAGTGAAAAATCCTTTTTTAAGTCAAAAATCTTTTAAGTCAAAAATCCTGTTTGGACTGAAAAATCATTTTGGAATTGAAAATTCACTAAAACAAAGTGAAAACTCACTCGCCAATAAGTGTGAAAGTTTACTCCAAGGAAATGAAATGAATAAAAAAATTATGTAAATTCCTTTACCGATTTTGATATTTGTTAACAAATCCATTTATCGTCGGTTGTTAGAACCTAATTTACTCACTGTCATTTCGGTATTTTTCATTGTCAGTGTGAATTTTCACTCTCGTGTAATTTTTCAATCCGCTTGGAGCGAATCACTTTGGCGGATGTATGCCATTTCGTTACATTATTATTAATAGCTGAATGTTTTCTTTAAAGTCAAATTTATATTACTTCCTTAAACTTTTCTGTTTCACATAATTGAAATTTAATTTCAAACGTTTTGTCAATTTTCCTGAAAACATGTATTTTTAATTCTCATGTGTTTACAATATTTATTGTAAACTTTCTAAGCGTCAAGCTCAAGATTACATTTCCAATAATGAAGATTGCAGCTTCATCAGGAAATAAAATGTTTTTCACAGGAAAGTCCGATTATTTACTGGAAAAATTGCATAGGAACGATTATAGCCAGAAATATTGCCCAGACAGAACATTAAATCTTTTTCTACGCGACAAGAAACTTCCCTCTCGACAGTTCTAGAGCACACATAAAGAATTTTCTTGTTGACTCTGTTATTCAAGTAACTGTCGGAAAAATAAAAGAACAGCTTTCTCTTGCGAATTCAACCATTACTAGTTATCACACCATTAACTCTGCAACTTTAAGGATTATATCTAATAACACCCCCTGAGGTTCAGTGTTTATTCTTTTCATTTTCTGTTACCTCAGAATCACCTAAAATTTGCAACTCAATTTTGCTCAACAATTTTCCTCGATAAGGCTCATTCGAATTGTTTTTCTGGACATTCTCATCTCAAGGAAATACGATTCTTTTTTACCACTGTTTGTATCATTTTTCAAACCTTTTCTACAATTTGTTTTACAATGAAATAGATATTTTTTGGAATAGATTACTGTCAGGGATCAGATTTCCAGTACGGCGGAATTAATTCCTGGCACACATTGGACTAGATTTTCCCACTAGCATTGGTCTTCATTTAGAGAGAAGATAGGGAAAAGATTGGAGCACAATATAAAGCTAAAATCCAAGCTTTTGGAGCACACATCCGGGAGTATCCGTCACTCCCACACTCGCAATTCGCATTAACTCGGTCACAAAGCGTTGGCGCAAAATATCGATACCAATAATGATCCTGTCACAGGGAAAAGGGGTAACATGAGGGAATTGTGAAACATCAGTAAGATGTACCTTCTCAGAGGTGATAAGCGGTGTGATGTACGTGGTGACTGCCGTCTTGTACACTTTGGGGTGACTAGAAAGAAAATCCGCCTCCTTAGTACTGACCCAGTACCAGGTTGATTAATCCTCTAAGATTTTGGCTGTTTCGGAAGCACGCACGCGGCGATTGGCTTCCGTGCACGCGTACCAGAGGTACCTGTTGGCTGACAACAAGAAACACAGAATCCTGCAATTCTTCACAAAGGTATCCGACTTGCACTCGTTTTCTAAACACCCGTCGGCACCTCCGAAAATCAGGATCACACAAGCAAGAGCTATCCCTGAAAACTTGCACGACGCGCTACCGGTTCCAGGCACGACTTGACCGATTCCGGGATGGTCCGGCAGGATGTCGGAAGACGCGGATGGTACCTGCGCGCGTCTACTTGCGGTTACGCTACTGTCGGTCGCGGTTGTAGACTGACAGGTAGGTGTTCGTAGGGTCGTACTTTCCGGGCAATGCTACACGCTGTGGCGCCGAGAACGGAATGGGGCGACCGTGGAGTCCCGGGCAGTGGAGCCGTAGCGAGGGGAGGTGGTGATCTGCTCTGGTGGGGTGTTCTACGAATAGGGAGGGGGAGGTGTGTTGCTTCCCTACTATAGCAATTGCTACCCCTCTCGCGGGACGCATGCGCACCTCGCTCTCACAGCGCAGGGGTTACATCGCGACAGGCGATCCAGCCCCAGCATCGACCGACGCGCCGCGCCGACCCAACGAGAATACTTAATGCCAGCGGAGCTACCTGACTGCCTGCGCCACGCTCGCTTGACGGTAGAATAAGAGAAGTCAAGATTGAGGGAGAGTGGGCTGAAAGAGAAAGGGTGAGAACCACAAGGGGAGGCAAACTCACACCAATTGATGACCAAGCCAAGAGGAGAGCCCAGTCACGCTTAGAGGCAGACCTAGACTGATTTTCGGCGGCTACTTGTTACACACAGCCTATACATCAACCACAACTTTGCTTTCCAAAGTTTCCCCCACCGCTTCTCTACGTTAGCAACATTACCCCCCTCTACGTAGCAACTTTACCTCTTCTGTGTTGGCAACTTTACCTCTTCTGTGTTGGCAACTTTACCTCTTCTGTGTTGGCAACTTTACCTCTTCAGTGTTAGCAACTTTACCTCTTCTGCGTGAGCAAGTTTTCTCCACTGGTGATCAAGCTCAGGAATCAGATAACGAGAGTTAAGTAACTTCTGGATTGCGTGACTTCGATTATACCCACTGCTGCACTGATTAATGGACATTAACTGTGGTCGCCACTAGAGCATCAGCAGTAAAACATTGACAGAAAAGCATCATCAATAAAGCAACATAAGCACAGCATCATCAATAAAGCAACATAAGCACAGCATCATCAATAAAACAACATAAGCACAGCATCCTCAATAGAACATGAGTAAAAAATCGTCATCAAATCAACATAAGCACAGCATCATCAGTAGAACATGAGCAAAATATCGTCATCAAACCGTCAATCAACAGTGACTTGAACTTTTAGATGAGTTGCAACTACCGAATTGATACTCTTTTGTAAAAAGATCACCGCTACAGATTGCTGTTTCTTGTTTGATGGCTTCGAGGGAGATATCAAATGCTGGAGGGGTGGAACAATGATTCAGGAGACTTCGCCCCAAGCCATTCCTCGTATGATTGATTATAGTGTTGCATGGTGGTTTAGATCAATTAGTGTTTTATTTTCTCCGGCGCGTGCATGGCGTTTTACATCAATTAGTGTTTTGTTCACCCTCACGTGCCTTATCGTGCAACACTCATTTGGTGTTTCCAGAACTGTACTGAAACTTGTTCGCTTTTTGAACGTAACATATTGAAGTAAAAATAAACAAGTATATTTTTTTTACTTGTTTTGCATTTTTTACTTGTTCGCTTTTTGAACGTAACATATTAAAGAAACACCGCAAGTCTATTTTCTCCATAGGATGAAACTGTCCATAGGGAGTATGAGGAAATTCGAACTTTTCTAAATCCACGACTTCGTGGATACAATAAGGTCAAAATTATGATGAAAGGACATCATAACATTGGACATGAAACATTGGACATGAAGCATTGGACATGAAACATTGAATCAAGACAAAAAATGACAATCCATGGAAACAATTTCAGATACATGAGGAGTTAAGAATAAATTTTAGTTGTGGATCAACCAGCCTGAAAGTCAATGCAGGAATGTTTGAGGCAGGTTCACAGGTCAGAGGGTACATCCGGAGCTTCGCATGTTATCAGGATTCGGTTCGGTGACTAGCACTCGTCGGCTGTCAAAGACGTTCAATTGAATTTGGCCAACCGATACTGACCGTTACTACTCCTTTGATTCTCAAGCATCTGGCTGGAGGCCAGCCTCCACTCGCAGGCAGTCCGGTGTGAACGTACCCTACGTTTAACACGAAAGGAAGGGGCTAACCTAACCCAGAAAGATTTCATTGAGCCCCAGAGTGTGTTGGCCCGCTGCCAATACTATGGTCGGCCGTACGCACGCCCTCGCGATGATAGTCACTCACACTTGAAGCCAAACTAAGGACTACATCTCATTCCTAGTTAGTCATGATCTGAAATCGATTTCTGTGTCGAGGGCAAATAGTACTCAGGTTATTCGTGTCTACTTTCAAGAAGATGCTGTCACCCTTGCCATGAAAGGGAGAGTGAACTTTTGACAAGTTCTCGGTCAGACAATAAACCTTGATCAATATTATTGCTTTGAAGGATTCAAATGAGCACAGGAAAATAAATACTTGGTTTCAGTAAAAAAATTGACTGATACTCTGGTTTATAAAAACAAGTATATCTGGGGTGCGATTGTGTAATTCGTATCTCAATCTCCACTAGATTTTTGTTGTGATCAAATTTGACAGCATTTGACATTTCCAGTCTAGTTTTTTATTTTGAAAATGTACACGTGTTAAAGAATGTCAAATATTTACAAAAAAAAAACTTATGAACTAAATTTAAAAAATAGTAAGACTAGAATGAATGAAATTACGTTTAGTGTAAAAAAGTGAGGCTTTAAAAAGTTTTAAAAGCAAGGAAATAAGAGGAATTGGGAAATAAATAAAAAGAAGGTTAGTAAATGTAGAATATTTTAAGAAAGTAATTAAATTAATTTGTTATTAGAGATATATTGTAATATTAATACAAAAATAAACGTTTTAATAACTATACAAGTTTAATTTAATTAAATACTCTAATTTCAATTTGTATATTTACTTATCTTATATCAAATTGAATTAAATTTTGAAATATTGTTTGGTATGTTATTTTTCGAACAAAATTTGCAAATAAAAGAGGAGTAATATTAAATAATCAAATTTATTTTTATTTTACTTTATTAATAATATTAATTGTTATTTGAATAAAAATAGAAAGGCATAGTATTTTAATGTCTTTTTGTTGACAAACTGACAAATTAGTTTTCTTTCTTGATGTATCAAGAGGTTGGATCAATAAACGTACTCTCTAAATCCGAATTAATCAAATAGAACTAATTCGATAGTAAAAAGTCAATCACTGATTCAATTAATCAAATTTTACTATCAAATTAGTTCTATTTGACTAATTCAGATTTAGAGAGTATAACTAAATTCACATTGCAAGTCACTAGCGCTTTAAATTTATTGAAAGAAATGCTCATACTTACTCATTTTTTTAACTTTTCTTAAAAATAATAAACGTGTGACTATGATCACAATAAAGTTAAGTATTTATTTTTACTGTGAGTAAGTGGCTAAAAATGTAAATGAATGAAATTCGTTTTGAATGAAAGAAAATGAAAAAGAATGAAAGAGAAATGGATTTATAGAAGATATTTTTGAACTCAAAAGATTTATTATTGCATAAAGTGAATCATAAATGATCGTTCGAATTTGTATTATTATAGCTCTATAGGAATTTTATATTTAACTAACTTAGCCTTCGTGTTCCATTTCTTAAACGAATTTCATTAATATGTACTTTTAAAAAATGACCTTTAATTGCGTGACGGTCCCTGAAAAGACCATCTATTTTTATAAATGCAGAGAAGATCTTTAATGATTAAAAGTATTTACCCTCAAGATTACACAAAATCCTGTGGATTTAGTAAAGATCCTTGCCACCCTTTCTTCTTGATGAGTTATCATTAATCATTCAGCGACACAACCGTTTCAACTTTCAGGAACCTCTAAACTTTTCCAAAATCAATAAACGTTCATATTTGTTCTGTTTTGTAAATTTTACTTTCAATTTTTCAAAGAATGTTTTTATATTCATTTTCCAGTGTTCATTGTATTGTTCACTGTATTTTTCATTTTCTATTGCTATGCACTTGATTGTTAATCTTATATTGATTCTTTTATCAATAACAACAAACATGAAGTCACAAACAAATTTTATTTTCTATACCTACTGCAATGTAGGCTGAAGCAAAACAAAACTGCTTTGTAATTATAATTTTATTACTCAATTAGAAGTAAACAATAAGAAAAATAAGAAGCAAGAATTGATGTCAATTTTAAAAGCCCGTTTCTAGATTTTTGAGTGTAAGAAGCCTATCAAATTTCATTAAAATCAGTCCAAGCGTTATCGATATATTCTTTTTAGTAAAAAGCATAACATACGCACATACACACACGTATGCCGGAACATTTATTTAAAACTTCGTATACATACTTTTTAGATGAACACATTTATTTACACACTCATTTACATTTTAGATGAAAATGAGTTTATTTTAGAATATTTTGGAAAATTGAAAATCGTCACAATTACAATGCTTCCCTTTGAGGATAAAGAATTATTCTTCCAAATATTTTCAAATAATTCCCAATATACTTTAAAATACTTCAGACTACTTCAAAATACTTCAGACTCCTTCAAAATACTTCAGACTCCTTCAAAATACTTCAGAATATAACAAATCGTTTAAAATATCTAAAAATACTTAAATATACTTTCAATTTTTCTGAATATTTTACCCTATACTTTAAAATATTTAAAAACTCTTAAAAATGCTACGAAGTATTTAAATAGACTTAAAATGACATTAAAACACTTAAAATTACTTCAAAATCATTTATATTACTATTATAAAACACTTTAAAAGACTAAAAATATGTAAAGATACTTAAAATTTATTAAAATTATTTCAAAATACTTAATAATCCTTTTAAATACTTCAAACTACTTCAAAATATCTAAAAATCTTTTAAAATATTCTAAAATAATTAAGTTTACTTTAAAATGTTTCTCAATACTTTTCGCAATACTTTCAAATATTTAAGATCATTGAAGAATACTACAAAATATTTAAATACACTTAAAATTACTTTAAATTACTTGGAAACATTTATTATAGAGAGATGCTTCAAAATAGTTCAAAGTATTTATAAATATTAGTATTTTAGGTATTAAATAAAGTATAAAGAGATTTTAAAATATTAGTTTTTTAAAATACTTAATTCTATCTCAAAATATTAAAAAAAACTTGTATTAAAAACATGTTCACATTTAAACACTAATAAATCAGTTACAAATTAGCGTATGTAAATTTTAATCATCCCAAGTGCGAAATGCCAGAAGTGCCAATACGGCCCAATATTGGTGCAGTAATGTCTGCCGAAATACGGCAAACGTTACTGGGCCAGCATTGGCGT
>WNHD01000966.1:0-33238 GCA_011057455.1 Ganaspis sp. Gsp50
AAACTAGTAATATTTTTAAATTAAGCTTATAAATATTTTTCAATCAAACAAAAACCTCCAAACTTATGTGTAAGTTTAAAACAAGAAATTATTTTTCTCCGTGTAGAAAAATCGTGAAAAAGCGGGAAATAACCGGGAATTTTGTTCGGCAAAATTAGTAGACACCCTGTTTTATTTTATTAAATAAGTCGATTATACAAGTATAAAAAAATCGGCTGTAGATTAAAATTGAAAAATTGATTAGAGGATCCAAATTTTTGTAATTTTAGAAAATGTTCTATTCTTTTCATTAGTTTGTTTGTAAATACAGTGACGGGAATAGCAATTTTTTGTTTGGTTTGTAACGTTTACATTTATTGTTGCTGCTGGTGTTTACAATAAGGCTGCATTGTCAATATTGGAACATGTTTTCCGTAAGGTGCTGCCACCTTCGATCTGTTCAAGTGTCGTTTCTGGAGATTTCTTCCACGTTTTCTCTTTCTGGTCCCTCAAGTTTTTCTTTTCTTTCTGGCTTCACTTCGACTTCAACTTCTCTCTCTATCTCTTTATCTCTTTCGCTCTCTTTCGCTCTCTTTCTTTCTCTCTCTCTCGCTCTCTTTCTCGCTCTCTTTCCCGCTCTCTTTTTCTCTCTCTTTGTCTCTCTCTTTTTCTTCGCTTTTCAATTCTCTACCCCATCTTTCTCTCTTCTCTTTCACTTCTTTCTCTATCTTTTTTTTATCTCTTCTCTCTCGTTATCTCTCCTCTCTCGTTATCTCTCCTCTCTTTTTTTGGTTCCCGCACACCCACGTTCTTTTGGAACCACCGACACACGCACACTTTCTCGCTGCGCACTCACACTGATTTATTTTCTCACGAAAGCTGCCCTCCAGGAGCAGACAGAGTCGGAGGCACTCTTAATTCACCAGTCAGGTTAGTTGTGCGTTCCTACTTCTTGAGAGCAACATCAGCTTGATGATCAGACTCTTGTTGATCTAGAATTTTCCAAGGCTCGACAGAAGTTACAGTAGAATTGAGAAAAATCATGGTACGCAGAAGTAATCCACGCCACGTTGTCGACGAACTGCCTGAGAGAGGGCCCGGTGAGTTTTTATTGTAAAAACATTCACCTTTAAGTTAACGTTTGACGCGATAAGTTACCGTTGTTCGGCAATGACACTCATGTGGAACATATGGTTAACGGATGTACACGTGGTGAGCAACAACACGCAAATTGCATCCCAGCTGGGCTATTTAGTGCGAAATATTGTCACCTTTGCATCTATTTGCATTTTTGCATTTTGGTGGTTTTTTCATTGAAGTCTGTGGCATTAAAGAGTTTTTAGCATTGAAAATCTCTGTGTAGTATTGAAGATGTCTTTGTAGCACTGAAGATGTCTATGTAGCATTGAAAATGTATGTCGCATTAACGTGCGTGGCGATAAAAATTCTATATATAATATTAAAAATGTGTGTATTAAAAATTTTAAAATGAAAATTTGTTATACAAGTTTATGTAGCATTGCAAGTGTATGTATAAGGATTAAGAAGCATATGTAAGAGTTTGCATAACATTAAAGGGTCTCTATGTAACATGAAAGAGTTTCTGTGTAACATTAAGGGTCTCTATGTAACATTAAAGAGTCTCTATGTGATATTAAAGAGTCTCTATATAACATTAAAGAGTCTCTATATAACATTAAAGAGTCTCTATGTGATATTAAAGAGTCTCTATGTGATATTAAAGAGTCTCCATGTGACATTAAAGAGTCTCTACACTATAAAAACATGGTGTCTTATTTTGAACGAAAACGTCTTAAATTAAGACATATTTGGTGACTAAGACACAAAAAGTGTCTTAATTTAAGACGTTTTACAGTGTATGGCTCATTAAAGAGTCTTAACATTACAAAGTCTATATTATAACATATTAAAGAGTCTTAAAATTAAAAAGTAGAAAGTAACATTAAGTTAGTAGGAAACTATTAATTAGAAAGGTTAAACATATAGCATTAACATGCCTATAGGCATTAACAATTCTGTTAAAACGTTAAAAAATTCACATTATGTCATTTGAAATCCTCTTTAGCGTTAAGAGTCTATAAAGCATTAACAAGTTTATATTTAATTCTATATATATCATTAACAATTCTACACACACACACACATATATATATATAGACTATTAACAATTCTATATGCAGTATTAAACATTCTATATGTATATCTATAACATTAAAAATTTCATACTTAACATTACAAAAGTTTATAAATATAGCCTTAGAAATCTGTTTAATTGTTGTCTATGTAGCTTTAAAAATTCTGTATAGCATATTGAATAAAAGTCTATGTAGCATTGAAAAGTCTATATATGTTATCACTGAAACGTTTATGTAGCATTGTCAAATCTCTGTACCATTGAATAAAAGTCTATATATCACTGTAAAATAATCGATATAGAATTAAATAAAAGTCTATATAGCATTGAAATATGTATATAACATTGAATAAAAGTCTATGTATCATTGAAAAGTCTGTATAGCATTGATATTCTATGCTATATATATCTATATTCATTCTTAATATTCTACATATCACTGAAAAATGTGCGTAATCTATACAGATAGAATCTATACAGATAGAATCTATACATATAGAATGAAAGTCTATATAGCATGACATAAAAGTCTATATGTATAATTGAAAAATGAATATATAGCTTGTTGAATAAAAGTCTACATATCACTGAAAGGTCTATGTAATCTATATAGAATTGAATAAAAGTCTATGTAGCACTGCAAAGTTTATATATCACTGAAAAGTCTGTGTAACATTGGAAATGTCATTTATAATTGAAAAGTCCATGTAGCATCGAAAATTCAATATATAGCATTGAATAAGTCTATATGTATCATTCAAAAGTTTATGTAGCATTTACTAAAAGTCTATGTATCACTGAAAAGTCTATGTAGCATTGAAAATTCTATGTATCACTGAAAAGCCTATACATAGCATTGAAAAGTATATATATAATTAAAAATCTATATATCATTGAAAAGTCTATATATCATTAGAAAGTCTATAATAATCGAAAATTCTGTAGAATTGAAGTCTATAATTATATATAATTGAAAAGTCTATATATACTTGAAAAGTCTATATACAATTGAAAAGTCTATATATAATTGAAAAGTCTATATATAATTGAAAAGTCTATAGATAATTGAAAAGTCTATATATAATTGAAAAGTCTATATATAATTGAAAAGTCTGTTTTAAAATACACGAAACTTTAAACAATCTACGTAGCATGAAAAAATCTATGCAGTGTTTTTACTGCATACGTAGACACAGTGTTTCATCTGTGATACGTGGACAACTTTACACGCGGTATCTTACAACGTGGTATGCAAATGAGATATAGAGAATAGACAGTTCGATGAAAGTGGATTTCTTGTGTGAGAATCTGGATCTTCGAGAAAGTGAGAATTGCAGCAATATGTATTTATGTACATTTGTGTAAATAAGAGATGTGGACGTTTATTTCACTGGCACTGATTTCGGCTCAATATATAACCTTTTCAATGTTCTGATAATTGCCAAAAGGTCATTAAAGATTGTCAGCATCTGTTACAACATTTAATGGCAAATAGTATTTTTTTATGCGAATTTTATTGATCTGAAATTATTTTTAGATTAATTCTGCTCTTTTCGGTTCGGATAAAAACGAGGTTAAAAAACACTTTTGGAATAGTTGTTGGAATAGTCTTCGGAAAAGAGAACTTTCGGAATATTTGGTCTTTGGACAAAAGAACTTTTGGAACCTTTGTCCTCCAATTCTGTCTTCTTTTGCATAAGTTTTATTTGCTATTAACATTCGTCTGTGTTCCAACTTCTTTTATGCAAATTTTTACTACTGCGGACCTTTGTTTGCAATTTTTGGTTTTCTTTATTTTGATTATACTTGGGCTTGGAAAACTTTTATTTTAAACCTTTGTATAATATTTTATGTATAATATTTGTATAATATTTGTATTTTAAACCTTTGTATAATATTTGTTTAGCTTTCGTTTTGAACTGTTTCTTCTTCTTCTTCTTCCTTGTCAAACAAGCTAGGGCCAAGTTTGGCACTTTTACACAATTAAATTATAATTTTCTCTTTACAAATATTATTTTTTTGAAAATTTGAATACAACTTCTGATTCTAATACTTTTTTTTCATACATTTTTTGATTTGAATAAATGAACGTTTGACATATTTTTACATGGAAGAAAAATGAAGTATTTTACATAGAAGAAAAATGAAGTATTTTGGATATAGAAAAAAAGGAAGATATTTCACATAAAAGAAAAAATGTCAAAAATAAATTAAGAAGAAAGTTTTGAAAATGGTAATAATGTGGAAATTTTGGTTTCGAGGATTTGTCAAAAGATGAAAATTTAAATTTGGAAGTTTAAAAATGTAGAGTGTCGTTAAAAAAGAAAAGTAGAGGAAAAGAAGTTTTGTAATAGATACAGGTTATTGACGGTAAGAGTGTCGCAATTGGTGGAAGGCGACTGGAAAGAGAAAGAGTTAAATGCACTTGAGGAGCATCGCGTCGTCTCAGGGCAAGGATGATTACTGGCCTTGCTTCTTTCGTAGTTCAGTGTTAAGTTCCACCTACTAAAGAAACAGAAAAGCAAACAGGAAGATTTTTTCCAATTTGAACATTTAAATTTAATGTGTTATTAAATAATTATGGTATAATAATACCATCATGTCCTCTGGTAATAAGGATAATAAAAAATATAATTACAATAATATTAATAATGATAATCGAAATTTATCAATCGAAATTTCTAAATTATCTACAATATTAATAATGATAATATTTCTAATTAATAAAATAGAACTATCGATAAATTTGATATTTTATAATTATATTTCTAGTTTGTTCATAAATTGAACCTAGTTTGTGCTTAGTTTGGACCAAGTTTGAGCCCAGTTTGCTCCAAGTTGGGACCCAGTTTATGCTAAGGTTGGCTTTAGTTTGTGCTAAATTTGGACCCAGTTTGCGCCAATGTTGGTTCTAGTTTGCACCAAGTTGGGACCAAATTTATGCTAAGATTGGCTTCAGTTTGCACCAAGTTTGTACCGGGTTTGCGCCGATATTGGTTCTGATTTGTGCTAAGGTTGGTCCAAGATTGCGCCAAGATTGACCCTAGTTTGCATCAAATTTGGACCCAGTTTGTGCTAAACTTGGCTTCAGTTTATACTTAGTATGATCATAGTTTGCGCCAATTTGTACCGAGCTTGCGCCAATGTTAGTTCTAGTTTGTACTAAAAACTGCCCAAGTTGGTGCCAAGTTTGACCCAAGTTGGCGCCAAGTTTAGACTTAATTTTAGCCAAGCTTAGTTCATATTTGTGCCAAGTTTAACCCTAATTTGCACCAAATATGGATCCAATTTATTCCAATTTTCGTCCTAGTTTGTGTCAAGGTTGACTCTAGTTTGCTCCAAATTTAGACCCAGTTTGCTTATCAAGGTTGTCTCTAGTTCGCGGCAAATTTAGACTCAGTTTGTGGTAAAGATGGACTTAGTTAAATAGTTTCCGACAAGTTTGGACCCAGTTTGTGCCAAGTTTGGACCTAGTTTGTGCCAAGTTTGGACCCAGTTTGCGCCAAGTTTAGTCCCACTTTGAGCCAATCTGGCTTTGGCTAAAATGCCAAGCTTCGTAATAAATTTCGCAAAATCATTGACTTTACATTAAGAGTGAAATTATGTTAAAAAATGAATGTTGATTCTGATTGCAAGATTAAATATTTGCGAAAAAAGCAAGATAATTTCAATTAGCAGTGTTCGAGATTGATAAAATACATATTTGATTTGTCAATAAAGTGAAGTATACTTTAATGTATGTGCAATTGTGCATGTCGAAAAATTGCAATGAAGTTAAAATTTTATTTTAGTCAATATGACACTTTTTTGCAATATTTTATAATCATTTTAACTACGCTTTGTAATATTAATAATTATCAAAAAATAATTAATAAATAAATATTTCATTATCTCAAACACAAATTTACAATACACGTTCTTTTCCATCTCGGTTTCCATTTTTGGAGAATAAAATTCATGGACGCTTGCAATTTCGGTTGCTTATTAATAGATTGAAAATTAATGAGAAAAATTTGGACAATTTGAGCAGATTTAAATTTTTGCTGAGCTTTTGATCAAGTATTGAATTCTTTTGTCAGAAAATTCTTTCTGACGTTGCGCTTTTGCGACAAGCACAAGATAAAGCAGGTCTTATGTCGTGTCTGTTACATTATCATTCAAGTCAAAAATAACCAGTTAATATGTCAGTGTTAAAATTCGCAAATTCGATAATTTATTCTAAAATTGTTTTTTTCTTTGAAAAAGGAAAAATAGCTTTTGGTTTATTTTTTAAATAAATTTTTATTAGTTTCAGCTATTTCAGGTTTTTAGCAATTTTTTCATAAATCCAAAAATACATTATAATTCGTTGAACACGATGAGATTTTATCTGAAAATTATTCAATAAAATTTCAATGAAAGCATTCACATTAATAGCTAATTTATAGATCTGCAAATGTGTCAGTTATTTTTAAATTGTAATTTTTTTTTGTCATTTTGTAAATTTCATTTTTATAAAACTTCACATTTATGTCAAATTAAAAAATTTGTATATTTTTTTTTACTTGAAAATGATTTTAAATTATTTAAATTTTACAATTTTGTTTCGATTTGCTTTTCTTGCATTACAAAAGGAAAAAATTATCGTTAAAATCATGAATATTAACAAAAGTTCTTAAGATGGTTGGCACCATGGTTGGCACATATAGTTGGTGACATTGACATAACCTCAAAAAATTAATTTTTTCCTTTTTTCAACAGAAAACAATGGAAATTAAATTCAACAAATTTTGAAACTTAATTTATATTATTTTTTACAATCGCGGACAGTTTTTTGTTAAAAAAGTATGAGCAATTGAAATTTTATAGAATAACTTTTTAGTAACGTACTTATTATTTATATTATTACTTATTTGCTTCATTATTATTTATTATTAGTTTTATTTATTTATATCATTTTTATTTATTTATATCATTTTTATTTAGTTATATCATTTTTATTTAGTTATATTATTTTTATTTATTTGTGACGCGCTCTGAAGAAAGGGACCTTAGAAGGAAAAAATTGTAGATTACCTTTTATGGTAGTTTTAACATAATTAAAGTTCCTCAGAAGAAAGAAATAGCAAACTTTTAATTATTTGTAACTAATTTCCAACTTTTGAGATTTTTTTCTTTTTTTGTTTTGAGAAAAATAATCCAATTGCATAAAAGTGTTTCCAATTGTCTCTCATTTGAGCAATTATAGTCAATCTGAAGTAATGATGGTACAAGCATTATTGAGTGGATATTTATTTGAATAAATATGAATTTCAAAAAATGGGTGATAAAAGTTTGAATATATGATTTTGAAATTTGTAAAACCAATAATCGATTGGCCTGTGTTTTACGCACCGGAAGTGAAATGGTATGGTCTTGACTCTATCTGTCTTGCGCACTTTATAACCAGGTAACGTTTTCCTTGAATGATGTCATCTAGAATTGCATATATGTGCGTAATAGAAAATGATATTCATATCTGACTCTATATTCGCTGTCCCTAAAAATGCCAACATTTTTATTTGCATTTCTAACATTATAATTAATTCAATCGTATTTTTTTAAATTTACACACGTAAAATGAATAGCACTAGTATACCAAATTTTAGTATTCTAGGTCAAATTACTTTTATTAAAAGTCTTTTTCTATATTAGCACTTTCTTCTTGACAATGCTATGAAATTTTTTTATAATTTTCGCGGGAAATTAAATACACGTACCAAATTTCAGCTTTCTGTGTCAAGTGTTAACAAATAGTAATAAATAAATTAACTAATTAATAAATTAAAATAATTCTAATACAGTAAAAAGAAGCTGATAATAAAAGAATGTCTAAAAATAAAAAATAGATACAAAAAGAAGCTAAAAGTAAAAAAATAGATACAAAAAGAAGCTAAAAATAAAAAAATAGATACAAAAAGAAGCTAAAAATAAAAACATAGATACAAAAAGAAGCTAAAAATAAAAGAAATAGATTCAAAAAGAAGCTAAAAATAAAAAAAAAATAGATACAAAAAGAAGCTAAAAATAGGAAAGAAGTTGTTTTGCTTTTTTCTAGCAATAAGAAAGAAGTTAAGAATAAAAAAATAAAATAAAAAAGTGAAGAAAAGAATGCGTTGTAAATTAATTTTGCCTCAACTGGTGATAAATTGTATTAGTCGAGTTAGTTTAGCGCTTTATTAATTTTAATGGGGGAAAATTGAAGTGATTTTAATGAAGCAATTTATTGTGTGTTTTAGTGGCTGCTCTCATTTACTGGCGTGATCCCAAAAAGTCTGGAATCGTCTTTGGTGCAATTCTAGGAGTGCTCCTATCGCTGGCCTACTTCAGTCTGATCAGCGTCCTCGCATATACATCTCTTCTCACTCTCACTGGCACTGTAGCTTTTCGTATTTACAAAGCTGTCCTCCAGGCAGTTCAAAAAACGTCAGATGGACATCCTTTTAAGTAAGTTCTTTCACCTTTCTCTTTTTATCCAAGATTTTTTTGAATGAACAAATTTATGTTATAACAAATCTGGCCGGTCTTGATATTTATTTAATTACAAATATTCGTTTTAAAAAACAATGAAACAAAAAATGCAAAGAACAAACAAAAAATAAGAAATGAATGAATAAAAAGAGCATAAACCAAATAAAAACTAGCAAAGAAGAACAAAAACGATAAAAATACGAACAAAAACGAGGGAAAAGGAAAACAAAGTAAAGCTAAAAACAAACAAAAAAAGAAATAAACAAGAAGAAAAAAACAAACAAGAAAACAAACAAAAAGAAAAAAACAAACAAGAACAAAAAGAACAGGAACAAAAACACAAACAAAAGCAAGCGAGAAACAAATAACCAAACAAAACAAACAAAGATAAAAACAAGCTGAAGACAAACAAAAAGAAGCTAAAACAAACAAGAACAAGTAAAAAACAATTTGAACAGAAAACAAAAAAGACTAATTGTAAGTAGAAAAAGACACAAATCAAATAGAAGCAATCAAAAAGCGAACAAAAGCAATCATGAACAATTAAAAAACAAACAAGAACAAGCAAAAGACAAACAAAAAATAAAGAAAAAAATAGAAAAACAAACAATAACAAACACCAAAACAACAAAAACAAAAATTCATGACAAGTCTGTAATATTTTTCAGTCATACTTTTCTTGTAATCTTTTCGCGACGACAAGGAATGACAGAAAAAATTGTACAAAAATTACAGACAATAGACAAATAATAGAAAAAATGATACGAAAATGACAAAAAAGTCCTAATAATTAATTTGTGTTTGCAGTAAAAGTTAGTAGACGAATTGACTCTTTATATAAAATAAATTCGGCTTCTGAATTGCGAGAAATGTAACGTGACTGCTGCACCTTGCGGCACAAAGATGAACTAAAATTCATAGAGCTTTCGTCTGCTAAACGCGGGAATATTTGAAAATGTTAAAATAATATTTTAAGAAAAATATAAAGAAGAACAAACAAAAAAACAAAGTCAATGAACGCACCATTTGTTTGCAAATTCATACGTTGAAGTTACAGAGAATTCTTTTCTGAATCAAATAAGCCGTAATTACATTAAATTGAATTATTTTATAAAATGACAAGAATACAAATTATGAGTAAATATATGTAATAACAATATGGATGAATGAAGAAAATAATATCGAAAAGAAGAAATATATTTCATAAATAAATAACGTATAAATTACTATAATTAAGGTATATAAAAAATTTTGCTTCCTCACAGAGGCACTCATAAAAATCTTAAAACAGACGAAGGGATTTTTAGAAATAATAAAAAAATTGTTAGCACATTATTTTCTTCAAAAATAGGTCCTGTTTTTTTCCACATTTCTTCTGAGATAAAAATTTTAATTTATAAATTATTTTTGTCATGTAAATCTTTTCTTTATTTTAACTTTAGAAATTGTATTTATTTTGTGTTTTCTTTTTTTTTTGGTATCATAAATATTTAAAATTTAAAAACATGCCGTTTACTTAAATATGGAGTATATTTATAATATTATATATGTGACGCGATCTGAAGAAAGGGACCTTAACAGCCTTTGAAATTAGGTTATGTTTGCTGACAATTTTAACTTAATTAATGCTTCCCTTTTAATTATTTGCAGACAAAAACAGTTTTTCTCGACAGTATACAAAAAAGCTATTCAAGAAAAACTGATTTTGCCTGCAAATAATTAAAAGGGAAGCATTAATAAAGTTAAAACTGTCAGCAAACATAACCTAATTTAAAATGCTGTTGTGATCGCGTCATTTTACCAGAAATTGATATAAGAAATATTCTATGACAAAGCAAAATGCGGGGCAAAATGTTCATAAAATGAACATAATTTCCCACTATAGTTTAATAATATAATTAATTATATTAAATCGAAATATTTTTGTAGGGATATCTTAGATTTGGATTTGGCGTTACCCGCTGAAAAGGTGCACGAGGTTGCGGATGTTGCAGTCGCAAATGCAAATGCCGCAGTCAGCGAGCTGCGCAGGCTGTTTTTGGTCGAAGATTTGGTCGACACACTTAAATTTGGAGTCGGATTATGGTGTCTGACCTATCTTGGATCTTGGTTCAATGGAATGACGCTCGTAATCATTGGTCAGTTCTTTACAATATATTTTTCATTTAATTTTAAAAATCAAAAATATATAACAATAAACGCCATCTTCTTTGCTCTCAATAATTTAAAAAGCCGCAAAATTGGAAATCGCACTGTTGCGAAAAGTTACTATTCATATAAATTGTTATTATAAATTATTATTGTAAATTGTTATTATAAATTATTATTGTAAATTATTATTATAAATTATTATTGTAAATTATTATTATAAATTATTATTGTAAATTATTATTATAAATTATTATTATGAATTATTATTGTAAATTATTATTATAAATTATTATTTAAAAAAATATTTTAAAAATCATACCCTTATGAAAATATAGGACAGAGAGTTGATGACAAGTTTGTAATATCTTTCAGTCATTTTTTTCTTGTAATCTTTTCGCAACAACAGAGAATGAGAAAAAAAATTGCATGAAAATGACAGTCAAATGACAAAAAAAATGCTGCGGAAATAAGAGAAAAATTCTAATAATTTTGTGTTTGGATTAAATGTTAGTAAACGAGTTGACTCTTTATATAAAATAAATTGGGCCTCTGAGTTGTGAGAAACGTAACCTGACTGCTACCTTGCGGCGTCGAGATGAACTAAAATCCACAGTGCTTTCGTCTGCTAACCGCGGGAATATTTGAAAATGTTGAAATACCATTTTAAGAGAAAATATGTAAATTAACTGAGAATTAATTAATTTAGCCTACCTTATGTTTATTATCTGGCTAATAATTTTATTAATTGTTTGTTAATTTTAATATTTCTCTAAAATTGAATTTTAACATTTTTAAATAGTCCCGCGGTTAGCAGACGAAAGCTCTGTGGATTTTAGTTCATCTCGACGCCGCAAGGTAGCAGTCAGGTTACATTTCTCACAACTCAGAAGCCGAATTTATTTTATATAAAGAGTCAACTTGTCTACTGACATTTAATCTAAACACAAAATTACTATGATTTAGTACTACTATGATTTTTTTGACATCTTCGTATCATTTTTTCTATCATTTCTCTGTGATTTTCATGCAACTTTGCAGCGCCTAGAATTAAGTGTTTTTGCTTCCTCTTAGGGAAGCATTGTTTAAAATGTAAATATTGCTAATTATCTTTTTTGTCACATGTCACACTTTTAAATCACATAATTTTTCTCATAATTTTTTCTCATAATTTTTCACTCAAGTGTTTTGTTTAAAATGTGTGTTTTTTTTAAATTAAAATATTGCTAGCTAATTTTTTTTGTAGCGCACAGTTTTTCATCCGAGTATTTTTTTCAAAGTAAAAATATTGCTAATTTTGTCTTTATTATACATATTGTCTTTATTTTACAGGAGTGGTGGCTTTGTTTACGCTTCCGAAAGTGTACGAAACGAATAAAGCACAAATTGACCAAAATTTAGCCTTAGTTCAAGCGAAAATTAACGACATCACAGCCAAGTGAGTCCAATTTTTATACACTAGTTGTATTCCTTTTGTTTCAATCTTGAATATTGTAAGAAAGAAAAATTAAAGAAAGGCAAACTATATTTTTACAAGAATATTTTTTGTGCACAAAAACAATCGATTTCGATAAAGGAGTTTTAAATTAACAAGTATAATATATAATATAATAATAAGTATAAGTATAATAAAATAAAAAAGTAAAGAATAAATAAAAAAATACGTAAAAAATAAAAAGGAAATAAGAAATAAAAAGGAAATGAAAAATAGAAAAAATCGCCTATAAAATCGTGGATTTTTTGTTTGTTGTTAAATTTGTGATTCTTTTTGTAGAGTAAAGGCAGCTATTCCTCTGGGCAAGAAGGCAGAGCCTACGAAGGAGGAATAAGCGACGCTTTTTGGAAAGAGTCGACAGTGAAGAGGGAAGAAGAGCGAAAAGTGTTCTAGAGAGGGTGAGATGGCTTTTTTAGTAGCGAACCAAAAAAGTCGCTCAGAGTGCGTTTGAAGAAGGCAACGAATACGAGACATCGCGGTTGGTTCGGCGAGCAGTTTTGACAGTTGAAGCAAAAAGCAAAAAAAAAAAAAATATAAACGAGAAAAATTCACAAGCAGGCAAAATAAAAATCCAGAACAACATAACTCATCGTATGAACATTTTTAAAAGCGAAAACATCGACTCGAGTGAGAATCAAGATCCGATTGATCATTATCTAACATTTTGAAGTAATGAATATGTCTAAGTAAGAAATAAAGGGAAAAAGCAGTAAAACGTAGCGTTAATTAAGGCCGTTTGTCAATAAGCAGCGGCGAAATATTGTAGTGAAACTGTAATGCAATGGAGCGTCTGCAATGGAGCGAAACTCCTCCCATTTTGTGGTAACTAAATAAAATAAAAGGAGCGATTTTGTCAATTCAAACTCAAAATCGCCCCTTTCACAAATTTCATTCATTCCTTATCCAGCGTCCTCTCGAACGGTACTCAATCCTCGATCGAGACAAGGCAAGTATTAACAAAAATGACCATAAAGCGCCCTATTGAGTCATCAATTCTCGATTAGCAATTTTCACGTAACAATTCATTCTTCACCCCTTTTTTAAATAATATATAGAACGCCGAGATGTTCCGTTTTGTGGCAAACGCGGAGAGTCAGATGATAAAAAAAAAAGGAGAGTGAGATAGTTGAAAAATTTTAAACGGAACATGATAGGGAGTAAGCGCTTGACGGAGGTTGTTTCTTTTTTATTGTTAGGTCTTAAGATGTCGTCTAATGTCCAGCGGTCCCTCGTGTTTTAGTTGTTAACTTAAATAGATATTTAAATACTGATGAAAGAAAAATAATAATAAAGCGAATATACAAACGAAGATTGTCGTATCTGTCTCTTAACGATGTTGATTGCGAAATATTGCTATTATATTATATAATAATGATTATTGTAATTATATATCTATAATAAATTATTATTATTATGATTATAATGAAAAGCGGCGTCGAATTATAAATAGAAGATTAATCGGTAAATGAAAGTTGAGTCGTAATGAGAAAATATACGATGAAGATGCAACTTTATAAATTATATTGTAACCTAATATCTAACTATTATTACCAAATCACGTGTTTTTATCGAGACGGTGGCAAAATGTTAAGAAATCTGAAAATTGTAATACCGCTTCTTGACGTTTTCATTATTGCATCTGCATTCGCACGATTTATTTATAAATAAATGATATTAAGAACAATTGTTTCTGTTTTCTTGTTGCTCTTTCAACCTCAAGTGTTATTAATTTAGAGGAAGATCATTCCGAGTCGGAAGAAAATAAGTCAGAAGAAAATAAAAAACAGTTTTTTAAGGACGTTCAGTTGATCGACATAACCTCAAGGCTGAAAAGTAGTTTTCATTATACGAAATAAAAGTGTTTCATAAAATTAAATTAAATTAAATTTATTTCATAAAATTTCAAAACATTCATTTATACAATTTGGATAAAAAAGATTTAGTAAAAGATCGTTGTTAAATTATTAATACACGGAATTTAATTCGTCGACATTTATTTTCCACATCGCTTCTATAGAAATATTTAAAAATGATTAAATTTAGTGGAATGACGTCTTATTTTCTACAGAAAATAATTCTCTACAACTTCACTGTGTGAATTTTTAAACAAATGTTTAAAACATTTTTAAACCGTTCATTAATTACGGTTAGAATTGTTTATTAATCGCACGACCGGTACGATTGTACTTTTATAAACAATTTATAAATTTATAAAACAATGTAAAACCAATCTGTAAACAACCATAATTAATAAACGGTGCATTTATTTAAAAATCCATACGATGAAGTGGTAGGGAATTATTTTCTAAAGAAAATATAAGCCGCAATTCCATTAAATTGAACCATTTTTAAGAATTTCTATAAAAGGCGATATGGAAAGTCAATTTTCATGAATTATAAATTTTCTATTGTTATATTACAATAATTTAAAAACAATTTTTACCAAATCTTATTTTTTATGAAAATTATATAAATGAATCTTTTGAAATTTTACGAAATTGTTCTTATGCTTATATACTCTTTTATTTCGTAATGTAACTACTTTTCAGTTTTGAGGTTATGTTGATCAAATGAACATGTCCTTAATTTACTAAAAGAATTTATCCATCGTTAATATTCAATATATCAATGAATCGATCAATGACAAGTCAATAAAAATGATATTCCTTTTTTTAACGTTTCGAGAGTTGTACTGACCTTATCAAAAACTACAAGATTTATTTAAGATCATACAGTTCGAGATTAACATCAATTAATACCAAAAAATACGCATATTTTTTAAAAAAACAAGAAAAAATAGAGAAAAACAAAGACCTTTACCAAAAGGGATTTACAAAAAAAAAATATATAAATATTTTTAGTAATATTGAAAAAATACGATTGTAGAGTATGTTTCAATGAATTTGTTTAAAGCCTTTTGTTTAAAAAAAATTGGACAAAAATTGTGGTTTTTGTCGGAGCCGAAAGAAAAAAGTCGAATTGTTAAGAAAATTCTTTGAAATTAATTTTGAGTGTATTTTTGTTGGTGTAAAAAAATATTTTTTGTTTGCAGACTAAAAGAATTTTCTGGTTAACTAAACCAGAAAGGGATGTTAAATATGCCCTCACTTTTTTTAAATTAACTAGAATTTTGGTTGAGTCAAAATTCTGGTTGACTTAACTAACAATTAATTTAACCAGAAAAAATAGTAAGGGCATATTTAACATTCATTTCTGATTAAGTTGACCAGACATTTTTTCAGTGTAAGGTTATGTTTCGGTCGCCACCCTCCTTAAATTATTAAATAAAAAAACAAACCATTTTTGTATAATAATTTTACGTCATACATTCGGTTACTTATATTTTTGTGTAAATTAATTAAGCCGAGTTTCCTTTATTTTTAGAAAAATACTTTTGTGTGTACTTATTTTATAAAACAAGTTTTTTTTTAAATTTCACTTTATTTATCTTTTATTGATATATAAAATCGTTTTTTAGAACGTTCGGAACGGCTAAGTAGTAATTATATATAAACCTATTGTATTTTATTATAAAAAATTTGTGAGATTAATATGGTGTTGATAGATGAGACTATCTAATTTTCTGTTTTGGTTTTTCACTCCCAGATGCTATTGATCCTTTGTTGGGTTTCCCAGCCTCTGGTTCCAGCAGGATCGAGAAGCTAAAAAATAATTAACATTTAGTTTTTTAACTAGTCTCAAAATAATAATTCCTTTTTAATATTTTTGTGCTTATTTCAAATATTAATTTCTAGTAAACTGAAGATAACTTTGAATATTATAATTTTATTATTATATATTTAATATTGTATTACAGTCAACTCTATGAATAGTGACACTAAAATTCTACGAATAGTGACACTAAAACTCTACGAATAGTGCCGCTTTTCTTTTGTTCTCACTCGAACGTCCTTTGTTTCCTTTGTGCAAATTTATGCAGATCTGCGGCACTATTCGTAGAGTTGACAGTATATTTATACACATAAAAGTGCAATGTTTTCCTTTATTATTAAATAAATAAATTAAATAATTATTATTAAATTATTATTAAATATTTATTTATTTAATTTATTTCGAAAAATAAATAAATATTTGCCAAGGGAAATTAATAATAGCGAAAAGTAGCTTTCAACTTCATTTTTTTAAATACCCAGTAAATGTTAAGAAATACAATTTTGGTACGATATAAACGTGATGAACAAATAAAAAAAATTAAACTAACAAAATTACCGACATTAGTTTCTCACTGCTTACAAGGAAACTAAAGAAGATATTTCTTTTAAACTTTGGGAATTATCATAGGAAACCTTCAAGTGCGTTATGAATGTCTGCGACTTATTATTTTTAAAAAGAAACTTCAGAGAAAAATGAAAATTAACGTAGATTTTTAACTTATCAACCGAGTTTTTGGACATGGCCTTAAGGCCAATATTTGAAATGATAATGTAGGGATCTACTTTTATCTTCCTCGTTTCCTAAAGTTGTTTTTCAAAAATAGTACAAAATTAATGTACATTAATTAATTAATTAATTAATGTACTATGTACATTTTTATCAATTCTTTTCTATCTTATTTATTTATTTATTTCTATCTTTTTTTGGAAATATTTTTAATTTTTTCATTTCGAAAAGCAAAATAATAGATTTGAATCTATATTTTTGTTTAAACAAAAATTATGAAATTACACACATTGGCTCAGTTTGCAAATAAAAATATCAATTAACTTGCATCTATCATTGCACTTGCATATTATCTTAATCATATTTTATAAATCCCTCAAATTTTGTCTCAAATATATTCATTACTTTAAAGGCAAAACGGTGGATAAATTTTCTTTGCAGGTCACGTGACAACTGACGTCATTTTCCATCGCATGCCCTTAATGAACTAAAAGTTGAACCGATTTGAATTATTTAACGATTTTAAACGCTATTTGTTGAAAAAGCTGAATTAACTGGATTTTAGATATCATAAATGTTTGAAAAGCATACCAGGTATCTTCTGTTATTGGCATAATGTTGCCAAGGTTCGGGATTTTTTTTCTTGTTCCATGAAACATCAGGATTTTTTAGAGCACATCTTGTTGTAGAGACAACAACAGCTGCACCACCCACAAAAAGACAAAAGAATAGAGGATACAGCTGTCAAAAAATGAATATATTAATTATTATTGGCATACATTTTTTAATGCAGTTTAATTGTATTTATTCAGGAAAATATATGACAAAAATATTGAAAATTTCGAGTAATGTTTTAAACAAAAGCTGTCTTGTCAAAATACAAATTTTTGGTTCAATTAATTCTTTTTATCATTTTCATCATTTATTTTTCATCATTTTCATAATCAGCGCATTAAAACACACATTGGAGAAATACTAAATTTCATAAAAATCAGCATGCCAGTCTTTTCATTTTATTTTTTTGTTTGTTGTATATTATTCGATTATCTTTTCATTTTATAATATGAGAATATTTTGGAATAAACAAAAACAAAATCTTTGTTTTTATTGTTATACATTTTTTTAAAAAAAATGTGAATTAAAATTTTAAATGAATAGGAAATAAATAATAAATCCACAGAATTTTGTCTTTGAGTGAAGAATTCAAAATTTTTAAGATTTGACACTTTATTTATGTTATCATTGCAGATTTTTTATCAAACAGCACATTTTTATTTTAACTGTTTCTAAAAATAGTGTCGCACACTTTTTGATAAGATTTCACCTAATTATAAAAAAAACAATATCGTTTCAATAAAAAAAATATGTTTCAATTTATTTACTATTTTTGTTATTAGTATTATTATTATTGTTATTATTATTATTATTATTATTATTATTACATTATTATTCTTATTACTATTATTATTATTATTATTATTATTATTATTATTATTATTATTATTCTTATTACTATTATTATTATTATTATTATTTTTATTATTATTAGTATTATCTCATCATTACTTTTTTATTATATTTTTGTTACATTCGAGAAACAAAAACATAATAAAAATAATATTAATACTAATACGATCGTATCAGTATTAGTATTTTCCCATGATCATTTAATCTAATAATCGAATATGGAAGGATTTAGGACTGAATAATGTACTTTATGAACATTTCGAGGATTGTTTTTGAAAAAATAGTGACCTTGGATTATTTTTGGAGAGATCACATATGCTGTGTATAAATTTCGTAAAACTTTCTTTACAAGATGGTTCGTACTATAGACTGGAGTGAAGCCGTAACATAAATATAAGAAAAAAAATTTTATAAAATGATAAAAATTCTGAGTACTATTACTTACAGAAGGATGTCTCCTTAGACTCTTAAAATCCAAACCTTGCATAACAGGCATTTTGATCTTTTTAAATGAAGATAATTATAATTATTTTTACAAAATGCGACAGGGGCCGGTGCTAGTGACAGTGTAAACACGAGAAACAAATTCGCGAATATCGCATATCAGGAATGACATGAACTATGTATATTATGCGCATTAGACAACTGCGCAGATAAAAAACTAACTTACGTTTAGTTCACAGTCTGCAAATTCAAAGAATGAAGTTCAATTCATGGAAAGGACTGGATCAAAACTGCAAAATGTGTGCGAAATTAGAAAAGATATAAAATAGACAAAATATTAAAACAAAGAAGCCTTAATTAAATTTGGAGAGAATAGGATTATAGAAAGAAAAAGAGAGACATTAAAACCAGGAGGTTTTAATGCTTTAAAAATGTAAGAAATTTGTCTATAAAAGATATATTAAAAAGTAAGCATTTAATCAAGGAAACATTATAATTAAGAAAGCATTAAAATTGTAGAAAAATTTTAATTAAAGGGGAAACATTAAAATTAAAATGGAAGCGTTGAAATTAAAAATAGTAAAATTAGAAGCAATAAATTAATGTTGTACATAAATAATTAAAAATGGAATTAGAATTAAGACACTAAACTAGAAAGGAAGTTTAAAAACCGTAAATGATAAAATTGAAGAAGAATGATTTAAGTTAGCGAACAAACAATAAAATTTACAAAAAATGGATTAAACTTATTAGAAAGACACATTGAAGTTATTGAAGAAATTGTAGAAATTGAGCAGTAATTGCGAAGCATTCGAATCGAAAAAAAAAAGAAAGCATTAGACTTTAAAAAGAAGCATTACAATTAAAAACTAAACATTAATATAAAAAAGAAAGCATTAAAATTGAAAAGGAAGTACATACTAAAATAGAAAAGGAAGAATTTTTGAAAAGAAATCATCAAGGATGACTTAGAATATAAAAGAAACCATTACAATTGGAAAATAAACACTAATATAAAAAAGAAAGCATTAAAATTTAAAAGGAAGTAGTAAAATTTAAAAGGAAGTAGTAAAATAGGAAAGGAAAAATTAAATTCAAAAAAAAGCATAAAAATTGAAAAGGAAATAATCCCACATATAGCACAATTTCTTGCCTCAATATTGCCTCAATATTACCGTAAATACTTACAATATTCCGACGGAACATTGAGACAATATTGCTGTAATGTTGTAATGTCCGCCATTTGGCAATATTGCGAAATAATATTGAATAATCTAAGATTTATTCAGTGTTTCGTAGCAATATTGCTGCAGTATTGCATAGTAATGCTACTGCAATATTGCAGTGTAACATTGTGGTAATATTACATAGTAAAGTTCGTGCAATATTGCATATTAATGTTGCTGCAATATTGTGGCAACATTGTGCCAAATATTGGACTAGTATAAAAATTATATTACTTAGCTCAAAGCAACATTGCTGCAATATTGCTGCAATGTTGAGGGAATATTACATTGTAATTTTGCTGCATTATTGACGCAATGTTGCAGCAATATTTCTTTAAATAGTTATAAAAGTTTTTATACGATGAGAATATTTGGTACAATATTGCTACAATATTGCCACAATATTGCAGCAAGATTACTATGCAATATTGCCAAAATATTACACTGAAATATTGCCACAATATTACACAATATTACACGGCAATATTGCCACAATATTACACTGCAATATTGCAGCAATATTACTATGAAACACTGAAAAAATCTTGCATTGCAATATTACCTCAATATTATTTCGCAATATTGCCAAATGGCGGACATTTAAACATTACAGCAATATTGCCTCAATTAAAAAAGAAAACATTAACATTGCAAAGTAATAATTACGATTGAAAATGAAGCACTAAAATTGAAAGAGAAACATTAAATTGGAAAAGAAAACATTGTAATTAAAATTAAAATATTAAAAATTGAAAATGAAGAATTAAAATTTAAAATAGCCTTTATTTTAAAAAAGTAAGTTCTGGAAGAACTAGAACTGAATAGAAAGCCTTAAAATTCGAAAGAAAGTATTAAAACTGAAAAGGAAGCACTAAAATGGAAAGTGGATTTCATTAATTGTAATATGTTTATAAATTATAAAGAAATGCATACATACATTAACATTTAATACATTTTCTTATTAAAATCTATTGCACTAATATATGTATATCATGTTAAATATGTAGACAAAATTCTAAGGCTATAAATACTTCATGTACATTATTTCTGATCCAATTTATAAAGAAAAATAAATCAAAGTTCTTTTTTTTTTATTATTAAAAGATTATTCAACCCTTATACTTCTTATTATCCATTTATTAATTAAAAATCATATCCCAAAGTCCATCAGGAGGTCTTTCAAGACGATCTACGTAGCCTCTGGATGCTGCTGGATTAAAAAGCTGTATCGAAATTAAAATATTAAAATATTTTATAACTTGATAACAAATAACAATTTATTATTATCCACACAAAAAAATTAAAAATTAAAAAAACAAAATTAAAGTGAATTTAAAAAACCGTACCTTATATTCTTTATTTGCATATTCTTGCCAAGGTTCCGGATTTTTTTTGCAATTCCACGTTACATCAGGACTTTTTATTGCAGCTCTTCCAAGAGCAAATATTCCAAGTCCATAACCAAAAAGTGTGCAGAAGTAAAGAGGAATTAACTATTGGAAATAAATTTACAATAAATAAAAATGTTTTCTACTATTAACAAATAAATATCATTTTTAAATTATTTTTAACTCCTTCCCTTAAAACATGAAACTTTTTGAATTAACAAAATTACATTTTATTATATCATTATTACCTTCATCATTAATTTATTTATTTTAATAAGAATTGAAACTAAAATTACTTTTTTATTACATTTTAGAGGACAATTATAATCTATAAATTAATTTACTAATTGTTTTTTATCTCCCTACATATATTTATTCAATAATTATGTATTTTATCATAAATTTTCAAAAATCATGCAGGGGGAATCCCAGGATTTCTGCTACAAAATATACATTTTTCCCAACCCCCGCAACAAATTTCCAAAACTTTAAAACCCCCCTTTTCTAGTTACGAGCCTGTGAAAAATTGATATTTAAAATCTTTATATTTACTTCCTGTATAGGTAAAAATATAATTGCAAATAGTAATAAATAATAGTAATAAATAGTAGTAATAAATAATAGTAATAAATAATAGTAATAAATAATAAGAATAAATAATAATA
Organism: Ganaspis sp. Gsp50; assembly: GCA_011057455.1. Lineage (NCBI taxonomy): Eukaryota > Metazoa > Arthropoda > Insecta > Hymenoptera > Figitidae > Ganaspis > Ganaspis sp. Gsp50. Next base: position 21,858 of record WNHD01000966.1, read on the forward strand.
GTAATAAATAATAGTAATAAATAATAGTAATAAATAATAATAGTAATAAATAATAGTAATAAATAATAGTAATAAATATTAGTGATAAATAATAGTAATAAATAATAATAATAAAAATAATAAATAATAATTTATTTTATAATAATGTATATTTTATATGTATATAATTTAAAATATTACTATAAAGTGTTTTATTGATTTAATTATGATAACTACGTTTTACTTGTTTAAGCTTTTTTTCCAAACGCAATTTAAACGTTTTCAACGCAAATTGGTATAAATCGATTTTTAAGCATTGTTTCATTATTTTGCTTTTAACACTAAATTTATGTCAATAATTATGGCATTGTATTTTTTTAAAATTAAAAATTATTTTTAAAGATAACTATAGGTACTAAAAAATTTGATTAAATTCGAAGATTCGTTTTTTCGAAAAAAAATTCTACGAATTACTTACAAAATAATGTTTTCTTATTGATTTAACAGTTAATCCTTGCATGATAAGTGTGTTTTTACTTAATAGCACTTTTCAAAATGCGTAATAAATTTTTATTTAAAACAGACAAAATTTGCCGGTGTTTATACATACAATGTAAAAACGTTATTGTCGTGAAACTAACGTAGTCGAGTAAACACTATGCGCAATAAGAAACTGCGCATGTAGATAAACGCGCATGCTTAACCTAACTTTCTATAATAAAATCATGACTTCATGAACAAAATTCTAAAAAGCATAATTATAAACAAATGTAATTAAAATGCAATTACGAACATGATAATTCATTTAAAATTTACAAAGTCTTAATCACCGGATTATTTGAATTTCCCACATTCCATATTTACAAATACTATCTTTACATATTTCTGAGTTAACAGCGAAAAATGAAGCCTGACATAACCTTAAAAAATAGAAAAACGATTTTAGAATCTTTCGAATAAAGATCTCAAGTGGAAAAATGTTTTGGAACTCTGCCAAAGTTTGAGTTCAGGTTCAAATGAGTTGGTTTTGGCGCCTTTCCGTATGTCAAACGCAGGCAGAAAATTTAGAAAATTAGTGCGCAGACGTAACCTTGAGACAAGGTGACATTTCATCTCTTTAATATCATTCGTGGTCGAACAGCAGTGGAGTTTGTTCGTTGGCGTGTTGAGTGAATACAATATTTCAGTTGAGAAAAGAACAGTCTTAATTTCAAGTAAACTCGGATTGAGTGTGCTTTTTAAAATGTCTGTGAATGATGTTGATCATGAAAAGAGGAAGCAGATCTCGGTCCGGGGCATCGTGGACGTAGAAAATGTTGGCAATTTCAAGAAGACGTTTAATAGACATCTCCACTATACCCTTGTCAAGGATAGAAATGTCGCTACATCCCGAGATTATTACTTTGCTCTAGCTCACAGTGTTAAGGATAATCTCGTGTCGAGATGGATTCGAACGCAACAATACTACTACGAAAAAGATCCAAAGGTATGTTAATTGTTTATTGTCTTTACCGGCAGCAATTGAAGGGCATTTATCTACTTATTTTTTCATTTCTTTCTAGGTTTTATTGTTTTTCAAAAGACTAATAAAATTTTCAGTGATAACAAGAAATTAAAAAGAAATCGTAAAAGAATGTTGCAAAATTTTAATCACTCTTAAAGCAGCAATTCTCGACATCTAGAACCTAGAAGAAGAGTTATGTCAAGCAGTACTGAACAATTTCAAATATATCAACAAATATGCAATCATAGTCAAAATTCTCAACATATCAGCAACAAATCATCAAGACCGATAATTTTCTCAACAATTCTGAAATAACACAAATAAACAGCAAATTTGAAATCATCAAAATAATTTTTCGCATCAACACTCACTTAGCACTAAATCTTCCTTAAAGCTTTCGACAAGCTTTAAGTGCAAGGTTCGCAAGATTTAATTACAAGCTTTAGGCAAGCTTGCGTAAAGATTTAAATGTCCGCTATAATTAAATGTTTGACGGCAAGCTTGCTTAAAGCTTGCATTTAAAGCTTTAGGCAAGCTTTAAGTTAAGGCTTTAGTAAACATTTAAATTAAATATTTGAGAAAAATATTTTTAAAAAATCAGTAATTGATAAATGATAATTTATGGAAATCGATTTATATTTAATCATATATTAAGCACCCTACACGGAAAGAAAAATCTAGGCTTTATAGTGTGAAAAACTTCAATGGTTTTAAAGCGTGCCCGATTCCAACCTATAAAGCCAGCAATTCCTCCTATAATCCTAGGCCGTCACGACATTTTTCCGTGACGGGCTTACTTTATAGAGTGGGGCGAGCTTTAAAACTGTGGAAGATTTTCACACTATAAAGCCTAGATTTTTCGTTCCGTGTATGTGGGAGGTCAAAAAAATGTATTGCGCATCCGTAGAAGGTGTATTTTAGGGAGCATTCACAAATGACTTTTCCTGAAGTGAAAGAACAAGCTACTAATTTATCGATAAATTAGTAGCTTAGTAGGATCATCTCAAGGAAGTACTGACATTTATAGGAAACAATGACAATCTCGGATATTAGTCTGAACAGGCTGGTGAATCGGTCCACCATGAATTTTTAAAATTTTGGGAACGATACAAGATAAATTCACTTGAAGATGAAAAATATCCTTTGCGGCTTCTTCACATTTCATTAAATGGTATTTAAATAGTCTACCTAACTTGTATATTGTGTTGTATCATTCAAAACATTGTATCGTTTGAAATTTTTATCATCCAGATTATAAATTTGCCATTGTGAGATTTTTAAATAATATTAATGTTTTGTTAATTAAAAGCTCTAACTGTTTTCCATTTAAATTTTTTATTAAAAATTGATAAAAACATAAATATCACTTTTAAAAACTTTAAAGAGGTAAATGACTAATAATAAAAGAGAATGAAAAATTCTATTCTTTTGATTCGAGAATTATGATATTTATTATTTTTATTTGTAGTTTATAATTTAATATTTCTATATGCAGGTTTATATACTGACACACACACTCACACACATGTATGAGTGTATCTGATATAGTGATTCAAAATTAAAATTATTTAAACATTTAAAAGAAAAAATTCCGATATCTCGAGAAAAGGAGCAGTTTGGATTTTAAATTTTACTGATTTTCTATCCTAATATGATACAAAATCATCCCCATTAACTAGATTTTGGATCCATTTTTGTTAAACTTTTTTTGTGTTGAGGAGTAGTGTGTTTATATACTTTTTCTCTTCTATGGACAACTTTTTTGTCAAATTAACGTAACATTGATAGAAAGTGAGTTATTACTTAATATTACTTAAAAAGCAGGAATATGTAAAAATAGCTCAAAAAGGGGTAACTTTGATGAGTCATAACTTTTGACCTAATTGGGCTAAAACATTTTTCAATGTCGCAAATTAAAGGTATTTTAGTCTACTTTAACTCATCTATGTATTATTTTTGTCTAAAATAACTGTGAAAATCGTAATTCGTAGAAAACTAAAAAGTACGTTTTTTGATGAAAATTTGAAAAAAATCATGTTTTTTTGAAACCTCGTAACTTCTGACCTAATTGACTTAGAACATTGGATTTTTTTTTTAAATTAAAGGTAATTTTATAAAGTTTTTCTCTTCTGTGGACAACTTTTTTGTCAAATTTACTGGAAAGCTTGTATACTCAAAAATATGAATTTTTGTACCTTTTTTGAAAAAGTTTTTTGGGTTCCTATTCGAAATTGATGTAGCAAATTTGGATTCTTTTTTTAAGTATCAAAATGAAGGGTTTAAGCAAAAAAACCGAGTGGTATTCCATTTTTCCGTCAAACACCCTTTTTTTTGACGAGATGACTGGACTAAATGTTTTTTGAAAGAAAATAATATAAAAGTAGGAGGGAGGGTGTTTGAAAATGTGACGTCCTTTGGAGGGGGGTATACTCCTACGTGACATAGCGTGACAAGGGGGGGGGGTAGGGGTCAAAATTTTTGAAAAATATCGTGACGTCATTTGTGAACGCTCCCTTAGGACAGCGCAGCATTGTAAATTTTTATGTCCACCCATCATTTAATGAACATTGCATGTAAATGTTTACTAAAGCTTTAAATTTAATTACAGCGGACATTTAAATATTTATGCAAGCTTGCCTAAAGCTTGAAATTAAATCTTGCGAACCTTGCACTTGAAGCTTTAGGCAAGGTTCAGTGCTACGTGGGCATCTACTTGACAGAATTTCATAAAAATAATCATTTGTATTGTCTTTATTTTCATTTCTTCTAATTGATTTTAATGTCCCAATTTCAACTTTCACAATTGCTTTTGAAATTCACCTCAAACTTGATATAAATTCTATTCATTTTTTTTAATTTTGTTACTTCGATTCTTATTGATGTTCATTATTAAAATTAGCCAAAATAGAAACATTATCCAAAACCCAAATCGCAGAATATTACTTTACAATGTTTGACAGATAAAATAGTTTACGCAATTCTGACAAGAATCGTGCAAAAAAGCTTTAAAAACTCGATATTACCGCTAATTACATTCGCTTCATTTCATAATCAGATCAAAACCGAACATTCGGCAAAAACTGTTCTACGATAAGGTATATAAAAAAGAATGAAGCCTCTGAGAATCCCGCCGGAGCATAGAAAAGAATATTCCACAAGAGTTACGGACAATCTATAAGTCCATGATTAATGATTCTATAAAGAAAAAGCATATAAATTTGCAAATACGTGGGACATGTTTCTTCAATTCAAAAAATGGAAATTGATGCACGCTTTTTGTTAAAATTCATAATGATCCAGAGAAGTGTAGTGTTTGTAATATGCATAAAATTTAGACGAATCTTATACTCAATAAAATAAAAAAAGGAAAATTCAAGGAAATTTTCAGGAACACAGTCAAATTAAAAAATACGTGGGACATGATTATTAAATTAAAAAAATGAAAATTGATGCACGCTTTTTGTTAAAATTCATGATGATCCAGAAAAGTGTAGTGCTACTAGTATGCATAAAATTTAGGCAAATCTTATACTTAATCAAATAAAAAAAAGAAAATTCAAGAAAAATTTCAGGAACACAGACAAATTTGCGAATACGTGGGACATGATTCTTCGATTAAAAAAATGAAAATTGAAGCACGCTTTTTGTTAGAATTCATGATGATCCAAAGAAGTGTAGTGTTTCTAATATGCATAAAATTTAGGCAAATCTTATACATAATCAATTAAAAAAAAGAAAATTTTAGAAAAATTTCAGGAACACAGTCAAATTTGCGAATAAGTGGGACATGATTCTTCGATTAAAAAAATGAAAATTGAAGCACGCTTTTTGTTAAAATTCATGATGATCTAAAGAAGTGTAGTGTTTCTATATGCATAAAATTTAGGCAAATCTTATACTTAATCAAATAAAAAAAAGAAAATTCAAGAAAAATTTCTGGAACATAGTCAAATTTGCGAATGCGTGGGACATGTTTCCTCGATTAAAAAAATGAAAATTGAAGCACGCTTTTTGTTAAAATTCATGATGATCCAAAGAAGTGTAGTGTTTCTAATATGCACAACATTTAGTCAAATCTTATAGTCAATCAAATAAAAAAAGGAAAATTCATGAAAAATTTCAGAAACACAGTCAAATTTGGAAATACGTGAGACATGATTCTTCAATTAAAAAAATGGAAATTGATGCACGCTTTTTGTTAAAATTCATTATGATCCAGAGAAGTGTAGTGTTTCTAATATGCATAAAATTTAGGCGAATCTTATACTTAATCAAATAAAAAAAAGAAAACTCAAGAAAAATTTCAGGAACACAGTCAAATTTGCGAATACGTGGGACATGATTCTTCGATTAAAAAAATGCACGCTCTTTGTTCATTCATGATGATCTAAAGAAGTGTAGTGTTTCTAATATGCACAAAATTTAGTCAAATCTTATAGTCAATCAAATAAAAAAAGGAAAATTCATGAAAAATTTCAGGAACACAGTCAAATTTGCGAATACGTGGGACATGATTCTTCAATTAAAAAAATGCAAAAAACAATTCACGTTTTTTGTTAAAATTCTTGATGATCGAGAGAAGTGTAGTGTTCCTAACATGGATACAATTTTGGCTTGTTTTATACTCAATCGAATAGAAAAAAATAAAATTAAAAAAACATTCCGGAACATAGTCAAATTTACAAAAATATGAAACAGGAAGTTTGTAAAAATTAATTTAGAAATTGATGAATATATTTTGTTAAATTGCTAATTGATCCCGTTAAGTGTTAAAAACCTTATTATATTAAGATTGTGGTGCTTTTTTCTGGGTAATCGAAGGCCATAAGCAAAAGTCATAAAAAGTTTCAGGAACACCTCGAAATTTGCAAAAACATGAAATTGAACATTGATGCATATTTGTTTAAAATGCTAGTTGTTCCAGGCTAGTGTCAAAAAGTAGGGTTTCTAACGGTCATGGAAGTTATGTAAAGGTCAGGGAATAGTAAGAGAATTTTTTTTGAACCGGCATTAGACACCCTGCATACCATTCTTTTCAGTTTTCTATGAGCTGTAATCCTCGCCATGTCCAATTTAAAGTTTTTTTGCAGGTCTTTTTGTAACACTGCTCTATAAGAGGAGGGTGATTAAATCGATTTAAAAAGATTGCGAATATCGTTCAATTTTCAATGCTTTTAATCCCAACTAATGTCATTTTTCAATTTCTATTTATTAATTCTTGATGAAAATCGCACACATTTTAATTTTAATACGGTAGTCAGAACTGAAATTAATTTAATTCAGTTTTGTTTTGTAGAATTTGTATAAATTTTAATTCCGTTCATAAGACACAAATTTTAAATTTAATTTATTTAATTTACACTTTAATTCATTGTAATGTAATGGAATTAAACCGAATTAAAATTTCTTGAAATTTGAATATCACTTTCTATTCAAAGCAATGTTATTTTTGAATTTTTTTATTAATCATTTTAATATTCTTTGCTACATATTTAATTTAAAATTCTTAGCTAATATTTTTACTGTATTTTTATCTTGTTACCCCATTCATGGTCCTGATGGACTGCGGGGATTGTATTTTATAAAATAAAATAAAATAATCGATTTTATTAAACCTCTTCTTATCGAATGGTTAATCAAAGAAAAGGCAGTAGAATAAAAAATTCTCCGAATATCATATATGCCTTGAAGGAAAAAATTAATTGAAATATGGTACCGAAGGTGCGGATAACTGCTCTAGAATTAAGGGTTACGGGTTTTAGTAGATCAGGGTTGATAGTAGTTTGCTGGCTTATTTTTCTTTCCCTACGTAAGAAAATAATGACTTATACCATCCACAGACTATAATTAAGCTTCAATAATCGTGACTTGCAATAAATGAAACAGTGTTAATTTATATTCATGTTTTCAGACTTGTGTTTATTTAAAAAGGTATTTGCGTCGAAAAATTATGTTGCATCCCGAAGAAAGGGACCTTAGAAGCAAACGATTGTAGGTTATGTTTTATGATTGTGTTAAGAAAGTGTCAAGAAGAATATTTTAAACGCCTTTTGGGCGTTTTGAATGAAACCAATCTAAGACCTATAATAAAAATATTAAATACACTCTCTGACACATCAAACAACATTTTATGATACATAATAATTAAACGACTGGTGTCTGAAGGGCACTTTTAAAAATAGAAATTAAATGATCATTGATATTTAAGTTCATGGAAAAAATAAAGCCTAGATTACGTCAAGAAATATATCTAGAGACTGCTACGTCCAAAATAGAGTACTGAAAAAAATCGTAGTTCCACCCCTAAAGAAGAAAACCACCACATCCTTAAAGTAAAATTAAATTATAAAGACATTTTTAACAAAATTGTCTTAGTTGAATGTACTTTCTTATTCTGAGGTAAAGTGAGCTGACAAAATAAGCTGAAAAATAAGCTGAAAAATAAGCTGAAAAATAAGCTGAAAAATAAGTTAATCTACAAATTTGAATTTACTTTCATGTAGTATTTTACCTTCATCTCAATATTTATCATTTTGCTATTAAAAAAATAATTGTATAAACAATATGTAGTGTGATTTTCAACCTAGCTCCCTATATAAAAATAGTGAATTTTAAATAATTAGGAGATATAAACGTTAAAACTGTTTCATATTTAACAAAAAATTTTAATGACTATTAATCTTTCTTTATCGAAAAAATTAAAACTTTTTATATATTTAGGATTTGTAAACAAAACTAATATATCTATTCAGTGCATTTGTTTATTTACTTTTTTAATAAATCTTAACAAATTCTAAATGCTCTTAAACGAATTAATATTGAAAATAAGTATCATAAATAAAAATGTAAATAAAGAAATTAATGGTAAAAATCCAAATTAATAATATTAAATTATCATACCGAATGTTACAAAAAACTTTCCAAATTACGTTTCCACTTTATGTTTCACGTGATTCAACTTGAAATACGACGTGACTAAATTTCGAAATTAAAGGAGGATAATTTTGTTCTGTGGATTTTTTCGTTTGCTTAAGTTTTAAAAATCTTCATTAAACTGAGAATTAAATTTTGCAATGACTAATAATAAACTTTTATGGGATTCTTTATTTAATTATTAATTTATTAACAGAGTATAAAAATTAAAATTGTGATTTATAATCACCGGTAACAAATATTAATTAGATTTGTTATCATTTAACTGTTGCAGTTTATTATTTTTTTTATTAGGTTGTGAATTAGTTATTCTTTTAATATTAATATTATCAATATTTTTACGATTTATTTATTACTTCATTTCTACTCATGAGTTTATGATTCAGTTATTATTCTATTATATCTTCGTATACGATTATTTTATTATATCTTCGTAGGATTATTTTATTATCTTCATAATATTATTTTCTGTTGCAATTAATAATAAGTAAATAAATAAAAATTCGATATTAATAAATAATAAATTTAAATATTGTTATATAATAATCTATAAAAAACAAGAATATTCGAAATAGATTAATAACCTTCCGGAAATATTAAAAATAATTTTTCAAAAAAAAATTAAAAAGAAAAGGAAAAAAAAAGTAAAAAAAAAGTAAAAAAAAAGAAAAAGAAGTGAAAAGAAAATGAAAAAACAGTCGAAATATTAGAACTTTCACTTTCAAAAATATCGCATTTTGATTACCAAATAATTCGAGTTATTTTTATCTACTTGAAAGTCGAGGAAGCTGGAGATAAATTTAACTTTCTATCTACATTTAAAAATCTTCAGTTTGTTATCTAATACTTCCTTTAAGAATTTTTTTGAAGTCAACTGTCAAGTATAATAACTGAAGTATTGTTTATAAAATGATTTTTATTTTATAATTATTTTTTCACGCATGCTATTCTTGAATTGTTTCACAATTTCGTAAGATGATACAAGTTGCAATTGAACATCGATAATGGGAAAATTTTTAAGTCAATGAAAAAATAGTTTGTTTTGCACTTGGATCATCACCTCTTTTATTTCACGTATCAAGGGTACACAACCTTGCCCTGGATGTTGTCTAACTCTAAAACGATCATACTACTGCTATTTAGCACGTGATTCTTTGAGGCTAAGGCTGCCAATCAAGATTTATTTTTTTCAAGTGTCAACGAACTTGACTCCCATTCTTGAAAAAAGAATTTTGAAAGAATCCGAATTTTTTCAAATTTCTCAAAATATGTAAAATGGTACACAAAATTAATGCAGAAATTGTATATTAACAAGTTTCGTAAACGTGCATCATAAAATGTCATGTGAAGAAAAGAAAAAGAAGTGAATGAAAAAAAGAAGAAGCAGATGAAGAAAAAAAATTATAAAGAGAAGAAAATTTCTGAAAAAAAAAGATTTTAAGGATCGTGAAGAAATTTAAATAGTTTTTTTTTATTTTCCACAAAATTTGCCATGAAAGAAATAAATTGTAAATAATTGTAAATAAAATATGAATAATTATAATAAAATAAATTATACGAATTGAAGAATATTATTTGTTGATTTAGAAAGATCAGAACTAATCAGAAAGATTCATAACTAACGAGAAAGATTATTTAAGGGCAGGTGATGGAAAATGACGTCAGCAGTCACGTGACCCATAGGCAAAATTTCTCCTTCATTTTACCATCTTCAAATAATGAATATATTTTTCTGAAAACTAGTAGATTCTGAAAACTAACTTAACATTCATAAAATTTCATCAGGGTGGTCTGTTTGGTATTATTTTGTTATTTTTGTTAAAAAGTAATTTTACAAACTCAACAAAGTCTGGTATAAAATTATGTAAAAATTCTTTTACGTAAAAATAACAAAATCACATCAGAGACCACCCTGACGATATTTTATAAATGACCACTAATTTTTAGAAAGATATATTCATTACTTTAAGAGTAAAATGAAAAAGAAATTTCGTCCGTGGGTCACGTGACTAATGACGTCATTTTTCATGACATGCCCTTAATACTTAGAAGTAACTATTCACACGTTTGTAATATTATTTCCTAATTATTTTTTCATTTACTATACTGCTATAGTCATAAAAAAATTATTAAATTTATCATAATTAATTGCAAAATAATGAGTATGTTTGTAATAATAATAGAAATAATAATAATAATGATAATAATAATAATAATAATAATAATGATAATAATAATAATAATAATAGTAATAGTAAAATAATAATAATAATGTCAACATAATTAATTATCAACACAATAATAATTATTTACCAAAATAATAAACTACAAAAAAGACAGTCATTTGCAACGTGATGACTTGATTGCAATTTTGAATTGAAAAAAAAACTATTTTGCTTATTGAGAACATCAATCTTGTGGATATTTTTAATTTTATTGATGTTTGTTAATCGTTCGATAAAAGTAATTTTTCCTCATCCTCGATATCTGAAGGCTCGATTATATTCAATGAAATCGTATTGTTTTCTTCCGGGAATTCTAATCTGGGAAAAATTATTTAAAAAAAAAATGTTTATTCGATAATACGAATAATTTGATGATAAGTCGTCTAATGTGTGAAACAAACAAAAGCGAAAAATGAAGTTGAAACTTTACTATTTAATGTTCTATTTAGTTATTATGTTGAATAATTTATTTAATTTTTTAAACAAGTAGAAAAAAAATTATAAATGAATTTTGCAGATTTAAAACTTTAAACAAGTAAAAATAAGAAAATATTAGAGCATTATTCAAAGCAATAATAATATACAATAATTATGTATATTATTAACAGTATACAATAAATTTAATATAATTTGTTAAATATAAAGTACACTGAAAAAAATCCATCCGAAAAATTCAAGTACAGTCCCTTAGTAGAACGGAAAATAATTAAACTAAGTACATTTATACTTGAAATAACTGT
>WNHD01000967.1:0-22732 GCA_011057455.1 Ganaspis sp. Gsp50
AAGAAATATTAGGACTAATAAAATTTTTTTGTAAGATAGCTTTTTTGTAAACGAGCTTTTTGCACAAAGTACCCGGTTTTGCCCCACCTTCCCCTATACATGGAGGAACCAAAAATAAAATAAAAAATATAAAAAAAAAAGATTACAAAATATAAAAAAATATATAAACAAAGACGAATTAGAATAGCCACATGGTAATTTTATTTTAATTATAAAAATGAAATTCAAATTTTCTCTTCTCCAATTATCCATTGACTTATTTCTAAAAAATATAGGTATGATATTCCTTATATTAATACTCGATAGTTTAAAAGTTTTATTTTACTTTTATAATTTCAATAAATAAATTACTGTAAATAAAAAATCCGAATTGGAATGGAAAACTTAAAAACAATACTTATTCCCTATGAGGAAGCAAAATAATTGAATGTAATAAATTTTATTATCAAAATAAACTTGTCCAGATTTATCTTTATACACTTATAAACTATTCCTGAGTTTTATTTATTTTACAAAATAAAAAATCGTTAAATCACTATGTCACTTAGATCTACGTTTCAAAACCTATAGCTTGATGAAAATTTTAAAAATAATAATTGTAAACTATACTTTCTTTTGTAATAAGTAAATCGTCCAAAATTTTAATTCTATTTTCCCATTTTCAAATAAATTATTTTAACATGTGCGCAAATCTTAATTTTAGATCCTGAATCTTATCAATATTCTAGTTCCACATCTTGATTCGTAATTCTAAATATGCTAATTTTAGGTTTTGGATTTTAAGTTTTGGATTATAATTCTAGTTTCTATAAATCCTAAATTTAGTTCTGAAATTCAAATCGTAAAGTCTAAAAACTAAATTGTATAATAAATTCCATGCAATAAACTTTTTCTCATAATAAAAATATGAAATCAAAAAATTTTGCCATTTCTCCTTTTTATCAGAGGAAAAAAATTCGTCTTTTCTTTTGTCGAGAATAAAAATTCGTAGAAACTTGAAAAAGAGTACCATAAAATCTGGCTAATCAGAAAGACAATGAAACTTATCCGAAAAAAGGGAAAATTTCTCCAGTACAATAATTCTTCTCTACAGTAAACTCTCTCGTTGGGCAGAAAGTAAATTGGTAATTTAAGAGCAATTAAACATGGGAATGGCAGTGAAATTTCAGTCAATAAGAACCAAAGTTGGTTTAACTTTCTGAATATGTGTTTCAGTTGCATTTAATTATGCTTATAATCGGCGTGTGACGTTCGGGGAAAGTAAAAGTAACGAGAGAATAAATTTAAGACGAATTCTCTAATTGTAAAAAATATATTGAGTACTCAACATATTCGCATCATTCCCTTAGCACAATTTATTTTGTATCTGAATATTGCACAGAATATGCAAATTTCCGCACTTCCTTTTAGTTCAGAAATAAGAAAGAGTGTAAGCACCGTCTTAAATTCCAGGAAGTCTTCCTTAAAACTGAAAGTCTACTTACTCGAAAAAACCAATCATAAACGAGATTTTATTAGCGACCATTTAAATAATCGTCACCCAGCGCAAATTACGAAAGAGAAAGTTGAAAGGGTTTATAAAAATACATAATATTCGTTTTTATGGGGATTCAATAGTTTTGGACTTTTGTTCAGTACGTAAAGGATATAGGAAATCTAGAAAAATAATTTTTTTTTATAAAAATTAATGATCCATCTGTCAGCCCATGAGAAAAATCCCACGTGGAAATATGAGATTCTACGTTTATGATCCTATAGAGAATTTTTCAGAAGAGACGTAATAGAAAAATAAACTATTTTTTTAGGGATCAAACATTTTTTAGAAATTTCTTTTTCGATATTAAATAAATTGCTAACTTCCCTGGGAAAATTGTCGAGTCACGATGCCACATCAAGAATTTACTATGTTTTGAAACAATTTCTTTGACGGCAAAAATGATAGTCTTTCATGTAAATTGTAAACAAAGAAAAAGCGAGTCTTTATCACATTCTAACTCTCTCTATGAAAACACCAATGTAAAAGTCTTACAATTAGATGTAAAAGCAAGACGAAAGTCCAATTAACAAATTCAAATTCTTGTCAATTACTTTCTGATGGAAATGCGAGAAAGAGTCTGTAACAAATTGGAAATTATTAAAAAAAGAAAGAAAACGTCAACATTAATTAAGATGTTTCTTAATCAACTGGATTCAATGAACATGAATCTAAAATTACATAATTATGTACATATAAATTTGTTTTTTTTGTTTTAGTTTTCAACATTATTCCCCTTTTTCAAAAAAGACTCTTCCCTGTTGTTCTAAATTTCATTAAAAAAAAGAATTTCTTCATTTGTTTCATACAAAATAAAAATCAACAATGTTTTAATGCTTTCTTTAAAATAAAAATTATCAAATTTTACAAAAAGCAAAAGTGGGGAACATCCTATGGCATGTAACTTCCTTAATAAGAAATACCACGCAAAACGCTCTTCTCATGGAATTGATTTTACTTTCAAACATTAATTATTTAAAATCTGTTTTCTCAATTTGAAACCTCATGTTTGTCTAAATTTGAAAATTATTCCAACTTTTTCTATTTTGAACATTATAACATTATTTCATGTATTTTCTTTAAATACAAAGTGAAATTTTTACATCTATTTATTCTAGTTTACAAGATTTGTTTAATTATTTAATTTGTTTCTATATATAAATAGCAAAATAAATAAATCAATAAAAAATAATATATTATGAACATAATGAAGAGTGGAAAATTTTTTAACTAAAAAATATAACTGTTTCCTCTTGTAAAATAGATTATAGTGAAGATAACGCAAAAGTAGTAATAAATTGTCATATCATGAATTGAAAACTCAATTTTCATTTTTTTTAAAGAGAAAGACAAAATGAACATAAATGCAGTTAAAATTAGCAATATAATTGCAGTTAAAATAACAATAACTTCAATTAAAATTGTACAGTTAAAAAATTATAAGTAATTGTATTAAAAATAATAATAATTGCAGTTAAATAGACAAGAATTAAATTTTTAAAAATTGTAAAGAAACAAAATAAATTAAATAAATAAAACAAGTAATTTAAAATTTAAAGTGTCAAAATAAATTAAAATTTAAATTGCGATATTTACATTAATTATACTGTCATTTTAACAGTAATTATTGTTATTTAAAATGACAATAATTACAGTTATATAACTTTAATAGTATTCATCTAAGTTAATGTAAAAAATAATGTCAACAAATTTAAAAGCAGAACAAAGTGCTCGTATCTGCATTAAAAATGCATGAAATAAATTATGTTTGAAGTAAAATTGTTGAGAATAATAACTTTAAAAGGTATTACGAACAAGGAAGAGAATAAATTATGAGAGCCATAATTTAACACATAATATAAGTGTACCTTACAATGGTGTTATAGAAGACTCCTGTACAATTTTTATAAGTTCGCTCTATTACACCTAAATACTCAATTACAGCAGGCTTATTATTAGCAGTAGTATAACTATCCATTTACTGCTCAAGTTAATAGACAATAACATTCAAGCTCTAAAATAATTTTCGTTTTGGACTTAATTTCTTAGAACAAAGTAACAATAATAGAATATTTCCTTTTGCCTTTAATAAATTAAACACTCTATAAAAATATTAAAAAGTTTTCCATAATAATGAACAAATTTGGTTTTATTTATTTATTAATCTCCAAATCTTCTTTTATAAAAGAAGTTTAATACAAATCAGTTTAAAATTTAGATGAAATAAAAAATTTACGTGTTAAGTGAATATTTAGATAAAATGAATATTTAAATAAAATGAATATCTAAATAAAACAAATATTTAAGTAAAATATAAATTTCAGTGAATTTGTTACAGTAAAATAAACATTGATTATAAAAAAGAGGATTTCAAATAAAAAACATAAATTCAATGTCGAAATATTTAAAATAGCTTGAATAAAATAAACTGAAAATTTATTGCTACAGGTAAATAAAAACGATTTTCAATGAAGAAAAAAATATCGCATGAATTGCAACGTTGGAGTGAAATATTGGCAATGGAGTTTCAATTTATTTCAACATTCCCTTCTTGAGGTTTCACACGCATTTACTCCTTCCGTTAGTAGTATTCAAGGTATCATTAATGTATCAAAGGCGCATTCTCTAGGTTTCTGAAACCCTCCTACAATGAGAAAGAAGAACTCTTCCTTAGATCTAAAAATATTGGATCTGAAATTTTATAGCGAAAACCCTACATGTTACTTTTTCGTAATTAAATGCAGCAAAGTTTTTTCCCTAAACACTTATTCTTTTCCTGCCTTCTTCTTGGAAGATAAATCCAAACGAATTAATTTGTATAAATTAATATGAATTTATGTTCTATTATTGAAAGAATAGGAAAACAGTGTGCACATACAGTTTTTTTCAATCTTACAGAAGTTATATAAATATAATTTTTAATAATATAATTTTTAATATCATTTATAATTATAGAATTTCTAATGTCAATTTTTATCATTTTAAAATACAAATAATTGCTGTCTAGTAAAATGAATAGTAAAATTATAGACAAAGTTTGGAACGTGAAATAATAAACATATGAATTAATAATAAACACTGTGAGTGTTTTCGTTCGAAAATGGATTAAGCTCCATAATATTTATTATATCACTTCAAGCAAATTTAAAGAATTTACTGAAAACTTTTCATATCTTTGTGGAAATTTTGTAAAAAAGCTGAAGGAATTAGATAACAGTAAACATAAAAATCAAACGTTATAAATTTTATTATTTAAAGCTATGGGAACTAACACGCGTTTCATCCCACGCACCTTCATTATTAAATTCCCACAAAATAAACCGTTTAAAAGTTCCGTAAAAATAGTAAAATCTTGTTGATTTATCTACGAGACTATCTTACTTTCAAGTAATTGGTCCTTTTTTTAAAAAAAGAGTTTTAACAGAGATTGATTTTAAATCAAACTTTGATAAATCTTCAAATCTAAAATCTTTCTTAACCATGAATTCAAGTTTTGGAACAGAAGTTTTATAAATAATTAGTTTTTGATCTCATGTAACTCGAAACCGGTTCAATGCTTGCTACATGTAATCTGCACATTAAAAAATCTTTGAGTCTGGTTTTCTAACTCACCTCCGGTTTCATCGTTGCTGAAAAGTACGTCTGACAGTTTACACAGTTTGACGAAAACTGGTGGGCTTATCGTTCCGTGTTTTTGATAAAAGTCTGTATTTTTAACCAGTTTTATCAGATCGTAAAAGCGTCGAGTGACGCTAACTTTGATATATTACCATGCCGAGTTACGTCACAAGTTATTAACTTTTATTCACAAAAAGAAGGCACAAAGCGGTGTTCCAATTGTTGAAATTTGAAATTTTAAAGTCAGTTCTCTCTGTTTGCGACACGCAAGTAAACTCCAGGTAAAGCAGGAAGCAATCGTCCCGATCCCACTGCCAAATACCGAACATTCAAACTTTAATTTCAAATAAATTTCCTTGATATGCTTTAAAATTTAATTTTTGATAAGGTTTTAAAAGCAGATACCTAAAAATTGAATACTTGTAGGAAATAAATCAAGATACCTGGAGAACTTTTGCACTTTTTACTTGGAAAAGAAGGCAACGATCTGTTAGATTATACCATGGGATTCGACTGCTCTAGACTGTGCGCACCAAACCGCAGCATATGCTTCCAATGCTACTAGTGTGTGTTTATACCTGTTATGACCTTCTTGGTTCTCCAAACCAAAAAAATAAGCCGATAAACTCTCCGTCATTTGTTGCCGTTAATGGTATTTTTTTATTATTTGTCGATGACCGATTAACTTCATTTTTGAAAACCTAAATGAAAATCGATATTATAAGTACTTATGTTAATATTTTGATATCATTAAAATAAACCATTGGACATTATAATGAATCAGAATAAATTAACGTTCATTTTGTTACTTTTTAATTCAAATTAAAAAAGTGAAATTTGCGATAATAATAGAAAGCGAGCGAAGTAATTTTTATATTTTCAAAAGATCACGATTAAAAATACATTAATGTAATTAAATAGTAAAAAAAAATGTTTATCAAAATCAAACTATATGTATATAAAAAAGAAATAAAAAATAACACAGAATGATATTCCAACCTATATGTTATAAAATACAAAGAATTTAATAATTTATGTACAATATAATGATTATTACAATATTTTAAATAACGACATTCGATTAAATCGAAGCGGTAGTGAAGAATTAAAAAATATTTTTATAAAATTGCATGTCTTAATTATTCTATTTTAAGTTTTGTTACTACACAATTAATACATTACGTGTCGAATATATATTGTACGTACTATTATAAATACTGAAATAGAGAGAACAAATAATATGAATATAATAATAATTATGAAAACATGAAAGATATAATAAAATAATAACCTCCAATTTTGTAAAAATTATCCAAATAGGTTAGAAGAAATTATGCAAATCCACTTTCTGAATGGGATTTATAATAAATTGTATGTTGATACAGATGTGTAATTAATCATTCGAAATACAATAATGTCAGAATTACAACATTAATACATAATTTTTAAGTCAAAAATAATTTAAAATGTTTAAAATCAAATCTAATCATTTTGTTTGTTTATTTTTGTTTGTCCCATTTTGCCCCTTAGGACGACTATTGAATTCCTACAGAGTAATACGTTTTGCATAACTACAGGGATATGTTACATTTATAATAAGTTTTAAAACAAAGAAACGTATTTCAATACATTCAATGTAATATAATTTACATTTTTGTATAATGGTTATGATCTTTCATTCATAAATATTTATTTTGCAATATGTACAAACAATACGATATGTAATATATCCCACGGAGGCCGCGGAGTCGTCAGTGTCGTCACCGGGCTCCGGTATCGGGAAACATAACCTCAAAAACTTTAAAACATTAAATGAATTGAAATTGAATACTTTAGTATTTTTGGGATATTTTACAATCTTGTTCTTACAGTTTACATCGTTTTTATTGTATTTTAATATTTGTGTTGTGTAGTTTTTTTTGGTGTTAGCATTTTTCTAGAACAATAATATAATTTGTACATAAAACAAAATATAGTGAGTTTAAATCATAAAGAATGGATACAATGGAAGGAAAAGAGTTGTATAATTGTTCAGTTGCCTCATTAATTACAAATTCATTTGGTATACAATGGTCTCAAGACAATCAAATTTCCATTATTACTGAAAAAGGAATTCATATTTTTGTAAGTATTTTGAAGCAGTATGGTAAACATTTGTCTTCAATTCTTTTTTTAAACGATAAACTTTTAAGTTATTGTATTTATCAGCGTTTTTATTCTGCCTTTAATCAGTCTATATAAAAGCGATACATTACCTCAAACCGACTCTAATTATTACAAAAGAAAGTCTATTAATTAACATCGAATTTTTACAGGAGTTAGTACCATCACCGATGACTTACGGATCTGGTGTGAAATTTTCTCGTTCATTTGTGTATCCATCAGATTTATTACCAACTACAATGTTTACTCCACAACTGAATTTAATATTGTGGCATTGGGATAGACAGGAAATTTATTCTTTCCTTTCAGAAGAAGTTCTTCTTCCTAAAATAAATGTAATGAATGATTTTGTCCCTAGAGTTGTAAATATTGCTTGGTCGTCTCAAGGAATGGTTCATCCTGGTAGATGTCTTCTGGCTATGATATCTTCTGCTGGAGCTGTGGATATTCTTCTAAAAAGCGACAGTGAATGGTTTTCGGCTTGTGACATACACAATCACTGGTCAAGAATTGTTCTTCAAGAATTTCCAGAAAATTTTTCCACTACAAGTACTGAAAAATTGAAATACCATATTCGGCGTTTACAAGCTGTCGCAATAACCTGGAGTAATCTGAAAAATAACTTCAACGATTTCTATTCCTACTTTGTTGTTGCTTATAGAAGTTCCGACCTCCTTATTTGGAAAATTCCAGCTGTTGTAGATCGTACTCAAGAAGTAATCCCAATTGTTACTCTCAGAACGAGTTTCAATTGCAATGTCAAAATTGATTTTTTGGAGTGGATCACTATTAATCCGAGCAAAAACTTAATTGTCATTGGACTTTTTAATGGACAAATTAAAGGTTTAATCGTGGAAGAATCGGAGGGAAATATATCATCGAGAGAAATTGAGATTTATTCTGAAAAAGATCTTATTAGAATTTCGGATATAAAATTTATTTTGCGTTCTGAAGACGAAATAAGATTAATCGTGTCAAAAAGCTCGATTTTATTTGTCATTACTATCGATGGGAATGGAAAAGTACTTCGTAATTTGCACTATCGAGTTCCTGCTTTCACTATAACAGGTTATTTTGCAGATATTTATAAATAGACATAGTTTACATAATTTACTTTATTTAGTTTTCAATTTCATTACGTGAGTCGAGTTGTTTTAATCATTTTTCATTTTCAGGAGTCTCGATTATCAATGAAGACCAAATCCTCATCTGCAGTCAAGAAGGAAAACTGTTTCTTACGAACATTGAAAATCAAGAAATTAAAGGCAAACTTATAAAGACTGATTTACCAAAGTCGCACTGTCAATTTCTAGGTCTTACGCATTCTAGTAACAAAGTCTTGTTCGCAACTGCAACGAGTCCGAATTCTATGTATGATCATCTAGTTGTGCGAGAACCAAGTACTCTTCATATTTTTAGCTTTGATGCCCCCGAATTTGATCCTCTTACTATTTTAAAAGAAAATCAAACTAAATCGTTGTCAAATCACTGGGATTGCTTAATAACAATTGGAATAAAACTCTCCAAATCTTTAATTTCTAGAGACTGCATTGAACGTATTCCAACAAATTTTGAATCTCTTCCGGTTTACAAACTTCGGGTCTTAATGTGGCTACTAATATTAGCCGATGTTTTTAAAAACAAAAGATCCCTGATAGATTTTTCAAATATCTCGGAAGAATTGGTAGAAATCCGTTCTTTAATATCACTCTATACAGCTTCTAAATATTTAAATTCATTAGCAGAAAAGCCAAAACTCACTCCTGAACAAAGGCATTCTGTTAGATTTTTAAGAACTTATTTGGAAGTATCTATCGCTGGGGAAGACGATGAACAGGAAACACCAGCTTTCACAAGTGCTGACCGAGCTTTAAAATTTTCTTGTAAGATTGAGCAACTTGGTCCAGAACTTTGCAGTCTATGTAAAAGAGCAATCACCGATCTTCCATGGAAAACGGAAAAATGTCCTTCGGGTCACAAATTGCCAAGATGTGCCATAACTCTTTTGCAAATCACATCTGTTAGATATCGTTCTTGTCCAATTTGTAAACAAATTTTTCACTCTTGCCTTGATGACGAGTATCCTGAGGGACCAAAGTGTCTGTTTTGTGATATTCCAACTTTACACGATTCTAGAGTTTTTGGTTCAGTAGACAGAGACAGAAAGAACTTTTCACAGCGAAGAGCCATAAGAACGAGAGCCAATGATCAGGAAGATGGAACGGAAGATGATCCTGATTATTGTTAAGCAGTAATTGAATATCGGAATGAGGATTGATAGAAAGTTTTGTTTTTCGAGGAGAAAATTTCTATTTGAATTTTCTGCTACATTTCGTAGTAGGTCTTATTATTTTATTAAATAAATGGTTAATATTAATTGAAAGTATTAGCTAGTGCTATTAATAATTATTAATTAATAATATTAGCTAATTATTAGTAAATACCGTTAGTATTTAGTTAATACAAATTGTAGTCTATAAGTTATTTGTCTCATTATAATGAAAATGATGAAACTTGTTTTGGAAATAAATAATGTCTAGATTTCAAAGGCAAATGATTGACCAAAATAAGTAGATATAGTTAAATTTGTAAACTAACAGTAAAAAATGATTAATATATTATTAATTAAAATATTAATTAAAATTAAAATTGTCTAATGATTAGAGTTTATAAGCAAATGCTTGACTAGGGTAAATATAAAAATTTAATGTATATACTAAATGTTAGAATTAAGTAGAAAATTAAAAATGTGTGTAATGTTTTGTATAAATTAATCAGTATTACTAGCTGTAAGTCAGTTTGAGAATATTTATTTTCAAAGAGGCATTTTTTACGTCGAAATAAAATAATGAAACAATAAAATTGTATTAACTAAGATTATTATATTAATCGAATTTTCTAAATTATCTACAAATAAAATTGTATTTTTAAAACTTTAGTTGATCTTTAACAATAATTATCAAAGTATCACATTATTGAGCAAACAACTGTTGCTTAGGAACACACAATCTTTATGAAATCAAATTTAGCAACACTAATTTGACGTTTGCGTTGATTTGCGTTGAGCTTTTAGTTTTAATCAAATTTTTTACCATTTCTCGAAAATATTGATTTGAAAAGTAAACACTTAATTATAATGCATATATTTAGAAAAATCGAGAAACCAAATAGTAATTGAAAAATTAATTTTATTTGTCAAGAAATTGAGTTATGTCACTTTCAGAAGATATTACAGGGTTAATTGCTAAACCAAAGGAAATAGTAATCCCTGATGAAAGGTTTGCATAAATTTTAAAAATACAATACGCAATATTATTATTAAATGAACATAAAATACTTTTTTTGAATATAAAGATAATAAATATATTATTCTAGGTACAAATCAAAACATGGAAAAAGAATTCGAACTGAGATAGCAAGTGCTAAACAAGCTCATCGAACTTTTGGCTTGCCAATTATTCCCCTGAATTCTCCATCTCATTTTTTAAAAAAGAAGAGTCGACTTATTCCTAACAGGCGTGTTTTACATGTACATTATCATCGACCAGGTTATCAGCACAAACTTCCAGAATGGAAGCCACTGAAACAACCAAAATCTGATCTTGATCAACTTCCCAAAGATGCTGTTACTCTGGCAGGAAAGAATTTCAAAACGGTGAATATTTTGAAAGCTAAAAAATCTTTACCTCCTGAACCAGTACCAAGAGTTGTTGATTCTAGATTTGGAGATACGCAAGATTTAAGAACATCCGGTTTAATGCCAATTTACATGAAAAAGAAGGTAAAATTTTCAATAAATAATATTCTTTTTATCAAAAGTGCAATTCATGAATATAAAATTTAAAAACTAAATTAAATCTTATAGATCTAATAATTTTATAAATAGTACGTATAATTCAAATGCTTGAATATATTAAAATTCAAGTTTAGTTTTATTAACATTTAAAAATTTGGTTTCTTTAATATTCAATAGTCTTAATAAATAATTATATATTATATACATATAAAAAATTATTATCTAAATGAATAAAATTTATTAATTGAAATTAAGTTTAATGAAAAGTAAAGCGGATGTTTAATAATTTGTTAATTTTATAGTATTTTGCTAAAAAGCCTCCAAAACCTAAAAAAGCTCCTAAAGTAAAACAAGTAAAAGAATGGAAACAACAGATGGCATCAAGAAAAGCCGAAAATCTTGAAAGTGAACAACCAAAGAAATCTGCAGGTCGTTATGTCACCGAAGAAGAAAGAGCAAAATTACTTTATGTTAGTACTTGAAATCAACCTTTTAAATTCAATGTTTAACCTTCACTCAATATTCAATTTTTTAACAACTTTCTATTTTCTATAAATTTTAAATTAATTATTCTATTTTTGTAATCAATTTAATTCTGTAAATTCTACTTTTTTTTGTAATTGCATTTGTATCATTATAATACTCCCATTTTATTAAATTTTTTTATTATAGTCTATGAATTACAAACTCTTTAGCGCATTAAAAATAATTTTAATTTTGTTCTAATTATGATAATATTATAGATACATTATTTTTAAAACAAGGTTTGTAAAAAATGTTGATCTGAAATTAATCTGTGTGTTGGTATTTTTAACAAATTTAAATTTAAGATATTTTAAAGTATTTAAAAAGTTTAATTTAAGTTTTGTAAAAAATGTTGATCTGAAATTAATCTTTGTATTGGTATTTTTAACAAATTATGAATGCCAACAGGGTATGAAGAAGAATTGGGAAGAGAAGATGAATCATTTTCAACGTCTGCCATTTCTTATTGACACTCCGGCAAAAATTAAAAGGAAACTAAAGTTAGAAAATGATTTAAAACAGCTCGAAAAGGACCTTGAATTTATAGAACGTCATCCTTATATTTATGTTGTCGACGACGAAGAATAATTTATAAAATTGCTTTATCCGGTAAGAAAATAGAAAAGCTATATATATACTTTTTTTTTTATAAAATTATATCTGTTCTAAATTAATACAAGTACATCACTACATATGCATTTTAGCAAAATTTTAAATATTTGATTAAAAGTATAAAGAATTTGAAGAAATAATAAATCTCACAAATGATAAAATATATTCTGTATTTTTTTTACAAAGTTTGTGTTTGAGAAGTAACGGTTGAAATAATCAATTATCATAATCTTTATAATCGTCGGAAACGCAAGTTGCAATTGGTGGGCAGGGCGCTCGAATGCATTGTACTTGTTGCAATTGACAAGTTTGTCCTACACGACATTTTCGGCTACACAGTGCCCCATTTCCTGCTCCAATTTTTTCCAGTTCGCCAAGACAAGATTCGTCATCTAAATAATTAATTTTTATTATCAATCATGTTAATTAATATAATCACTGCTTATTAAATTCAATTATTGACTCTTTAAATTTTCTTTTTACAATCTCAAAACACAAAGGCTCACGATTCTCAGTGTTGAAAGTATAATTTTATGATTTTCAAGTCTCAGGCAGAATTTAATGATGTTTAAAATCATATTTATCAATTACACATTTGAATAAATTAATTGTGAACAATGAATCGCTTACTATTAACGCATTTATTATTATGGCAACATCCAGTACAGCATTCAGAGCTTCGTATGCACTAGACAATTACAATTTATCTGATTAAAATTTATGGGAAATTAATGTAATAGATGCATTTTTCCAAATTCTGGTACCTACTTCTTTAGCGTTTTTAATGCAAGTTATTGCTGATTTTGTGGGGATGACCATGATCATAGTCGTTAAAAAAATGAGTGTAAGCCAGGTGTTCATTCTGAAAAATGAATTTTTACATTTGCATCAAATCAATCAAAACAATCTTTAAGTAATTGCATATTCTGTTTCATTATTTTTAATTTCACAAAGAAGAATATAATTTAATATTTTAAGAATGTTAGTAATTGTTTTTTAAAAGATGTAGAATTTGAAGTTTTCAATGAATTGTTCACAACGTTTCTTTTATGAAAGAATGTCTTACAAACTTTATTTTGTTTTCACAAAATCATTTACACTTTTAACTCATGATTAGTCAAATTTAAGTTTGCACAAATATTTTACAATTGTCAATATAATTATAAAATTATTGTTAAAATTAACATAATACTGTTTTCTTTGTTGCTCAATTATTAAGAAATTTAAAAAATTATTATTCGAAATGAATTATACGAAATTAATATTTTATAAATTAAAATTTATAAAAAATTATTAATTATATGAAATTATTAAGAAAAGAAAATCATTTTATTTTAATTATTTTAGTGAACATTCTTTTTAGTAGTTTTTATTTGTCAGCAGAGTTCATAGTTTGCGAAAGTTGGAATTTTTTAAATCGCTGATTAGAAATTACTTTAAAATGTAAAATTTTTTGACAGCTATTCTCAAAATTTTATTGCTAAAATAACTGTTAAAATATGTCAAAAGTTGTTGAAATTTTGAAAAATAGAGTTATTAAGTATTTTTCTAATAATTTACCCAAGTGTAAGCGTTTTTTGAAACATTAATTTCAAGTGAATTCAGAAAATGTGGCACTGATTTGAAATTTATCAAATGAGTTGTTTGGATATTCTTTTTACAATCCAAAGTAAATTCGGGTCGCCGAATTTTCAACTTTCACAAAATCAGAACCACTCTAATAAATAATATTCATTAATAAATAATTTTCTTATTTATTAATAAAGAGCATTTTTATTTTTTCATTATTAAATAGCCTTAATTTTCTATTTTTTAAACAACTTTTAAAAAAACTTGAACAAATTTCAAAGCAAAATTTGAATTTTGTATATTAAAATGATTAGTATTGTGAACAATATGTAACAGAATTTTGTTTACGTTTTATACTTAAATGTATTTATAAATAACATTAAAGTAAAATATAAAACAGATAAAAAATTTCTTTTTATACATACGTGATGTATTAATTATAAACAATACTAGACTGGAAGCGACTTAGTTGCAGACAGTTATAAAGTTAAATACCTGAATGGGAACTGCAGCCTTCAGTCTTGTTTCGCACATAATATGCGCAATATTCTTGACTCACACGGTTCACTTTCATTAGGGAATTACTATGGGACTTTATCCGAATATGGATAATAGTAATCAGACAAGAAGAGTGGAAAATGCCATTAAAATGAAAAATATTGTAAATAATCAATAGTAATTTCGAATAACAAAACTTATTTTGAATTTAAAAAATATAAACTAAATTAAATGATAAAATGAGTAAAACAAATTAATTGAATCAATAAATTTTAATAATCTTTTTAGATAATTTGTAAAAACATTGTGATTATATGAATATATTGAGTTTGTAAAGAAGAGAAGGGATTAAATAAATACGTAATAGTGAATGTGTACTAAAATATTCAATATTAATCGTTTTATATAATGATATTTATATACAAAATTTTTAACTAATTGAGGGAAAATAGAATATTAGAATAGTATTTTTTTAAGAATTTTTCTTAAATGCAATTTTCCTTTTTCAATTTTTATTTTAAAATTAAAAATATAATTTTAGAAAACATGTTTAATGGATTTTTTTCCTCTTATAAAAAGGAAATAGCAGGCTTTTAATAAACAAAATGAATTAAAATATTTTTCTATGTAATTTAATTTTCCAAGAATTCTTTTGTTTGTATTTAAAACAATGTATTTTTGACCGTGATGAGTTCCGGTTTTTCATTCAATAAATAATGTAATACTTTCTTTAGCACACACTAAAAGTATGTACTATTTTTCTAATGCAATAGAGGTTTACATATTTTTTTCTGGCGACATGGATGGAAAATTACTTTCATCCCTTACTGCACAATATACTATTATATTAAATGGTAATAAAATTGCTTAAGTTGTACAATAGAAAACATTTTCATAAAAATACATTAAAATTGATTTATTTTTATTTAAAAAAATTGTGATTTATTATTCTCTTAAAGTAATGTATCATTTTATTTAATGATACATTAATTCTTAAAGTATAACAATAACACACTTTTTCTATGTATATATTTTGAAATAAAATCTGAACAATTTTATACTTGTTCTTAATAAGCATGTATTAAAGTAAAAAATTTAATACTCTAAAACGGTTTCTTTGAAAGTAACTTTAAATTAAAAATTATATTTTTTTTTAAATTAGAAACACGCAAGAAAATCCATTGATCATGTTTGTGGAAAATTTGATTTTATTAGATAATAAATATTTAACTTTACTATAAAGTTGTATTCAGAGCAAAGATCAAAGAACGCTTTATAAAGACGTCGGTGTTAATAAATTGAGCGAATTAAGCACATTTATTCTTTAAAAAAATCATATGCGATAGTTGTTCTTCCTCAAGAAATTATCTCTGCGGAGAAATTATACTTCTCTTAAGATAAGTGCTAATATTTTCATTGATAAAGTATAATTTAAGATACGTATATTATAACTAAAAATATAATTGCAATTTGTTATGATCATAAATTGAATTCTTAATTCGATAACTTTTAATTATTGTTAGTTTTTCGTTTAATTTTTTTATGGTTTTTTTACGGGTTCATTAAAATTTTATTCTTTACTTGATTCAGTTATAACCACTATTATAATCTTTACTTTTAAAAATAAGTGCGATTATCAATATTCTTTTAGAAATAATAATTTAAAATCGATTAAAATCATATCTTTTTCAATCGTGGTCAATCAATTATTTTCAGAAGAGATTCTTTGTTTTACTGATGCATGTAAATATTCATTACTCATTCAGGGCAAGACGAATTTTCCGCATTTGTGTGAATCATTTTCTAAGAAAAATCACTCTATGTGTTTCTCAAACAGGCAAATTTAAAAAAGTCATGAAAGAAAGGGAAAATGATTTTCTATTGTTCGGTCTTTGTAATAAATAAAAGAAAATAATCAATTTACAATTGCAAAACTGAATCGTCTTAATTTTTCAAAATACAAAATTTAAATAATTTTTTAAAGTAATATTGTAATTTAATATTGTTTTGCATCCTCAATGAAAAAATAAAGAAAACACAAAGAGATTTGTTATTTGAATTTATGCCGCTCACTCTTTTCTCTGCATTTTATAGTTTTCCATTTTATCATCTATAGCTTAATGATTTTATTATCAAGTGAGGAGAATATGTGTGTGAACCATAATTAACAAAACAAGTGAAAAATTATGTTCATTTCATGAACATTTTGCTTCCTCATGGAAAAATTTTTTGTGCAAAAAGGAACCTTGAACAGTTTTTAAGAAGAAACTATTATTAAAAAATCAGAATTTTAAAACTTATAATAATATAAATTGAATTTTATATGTCAAAAATAGTTCATAAGTAACAATATTTCTATAAATTTCTGTTAAAATTAAAAATAAAAATAAAAAAATATTTTTCTTGTAGGAGCTCCCATAAAAAAAATGATAATTTTATGAGAAATGGTAAGAAATGCAATTTTAAATTACGAAATTAATCAAATAATGTCATTTACTCAATTAATCAATTTTTGGTAAAATATGTATACTTATTTATATAAATGAATCGACTCGTTCCTTAATGCAGACAATTTTTTAAAGAGGAACTGCCATTAAAAAATCAAAATTTTGCAAGTTATATCATTGAATATTATTTTAAATGTCAAAACTCATGAAAAATTATCAATCATTTGATTAGTTCTTGGTAAAACATGAACACTTTATAGGTCAATATTTTCGTTTTTTAATGTAGAAAATTTTTGCAAGAAGATCTGGTATTAGAAAATGAAAATTTCAAAAGTTATTTCATAGAAAGTGATTTTAAGTGTCAAAAATAATAGAAAATTGCCATTTACTTAATCAATTTTTGTCACATAAATACACATGACATTTACTTCAAACTTCGAATTGAAGCTTTTCAGATGAAAGTAAGTCGATTTAG
Organism: Ganaspis sp. Gsp50; assembly: GCA_011057455.1. Lineage (NCBI taxonomy): Eukaryota > Metazoa > Arthropoda > Insecta > Hymenoptera > Figitidae > Ganaspis > Ganaspis sp. Gsp50. The sequence continues at coordinate 17,238 of WNHD01000967.1, forward strand.
ACTATTTTTGGAAGACCTAAAATCTTTACGATAATAAATTTAAAATAGCAGAATTTTATTAACATGAGAATTGTTTCAGTGTAGTAAATTCAAAGCATTTTTTTAATAAAAGAAAATAATTATTCATATTGTTCTCATCGTCCTACAGAAGTGTTGCTTTGGTTGTCTATGTTTAGGCGTTCATGTTTAAATTTGTTTATACGGAGCTTTTGGTTACTTAAATTTTTTTTACAATCAAATATTGTTATTAGGCTCTTATAAATAATTATATAGTATTTTTATACTTCCCATAAACTGATTCCGTATTTAGTATTTTTTTTAAAAAAATATTTTTGGGCAAGTGTATTTCATGAACTTTGCTTTAAAAAAATGGTTTTACAAAATTCATCAGTGATTCATTCTATTAGAGTTAATTTTACACTTTTAATAAAGTGAAAATTTGGTCACTCTAATAAGAGTGAGATCTCACTCCAAGAAAAGAGTGCAAATAAATTTTTGTAATATTCTTTTAATCCCAGGTGTGTTTTAAAATTATTTTTTCTAAGATAATTTTTATTTCATTGACTTACATAAAAAGCAAAAGTGACTTATTTATACCTCCTGAAGCGCTTGTCCATAATTTTTGCACAGAATTTATTCTTCTAAATGTATAGCTTAGTTTTGGTAACCAAAATGGATTGCGGGTAATTTGCTGTATTCATATATCTATAGAATAAAAAAGTACCTCTAAATTTTACACAAGAGAAAATTAAAATTGGTTTTAAGGAAGAATAAAGTCAGAAAAAAATTGCCACCTTCAAAAGTACAAAGATGCGAGACCCCCGGAAACGGAAGCTGCCGGTTGGCAACGCCATATCTCACCTCGAGATTGTATCAAAATATACCAATCCTTGCAAGTTTAATACTGAACTTTCACTGTTCCTTCCCACGATCTCGTCTTCTTGCGCTTCAGTCTGTAACAAGTGTCTGACTAAACTGTCTGCATTTTTTAATTAACAAAAAATATTTTTTATTTCTCTTTCATAATAAGCCATTGCAATTTTATTTCATGAATTTGCAAACAGAATTTAATTATTTTACCTCAAATCTACTTAATTTGTCTAAAATTTTCTTCATTTATATACAATATTCATTGCATTTATTCATCGAGTAATTAAATTTATTTATATAATTTATCTGTAACATTTATTTTCTTTTCCTGTCAGTTGTCTAAAATACAATTGATTTAGTTTGTCTAATATTAATTCAATTTCTTTTCTTACGCAGAGTACATATCAAATCCATAATATTTGTTGATACCAATGATACACACAGAGAAAATTTGAGATCAAATTGAGTAATGCTGCTCAATTTGATCAGCATCAAAAGTGAACCTCAGCCTCTCAAATAGAGTATAAAGTAGTAAAAAGATTTGAAATAAATGAAGCAAGTTCAAGTTGGGTACAAAAAACAATGCGGAAAATATGTCCAAATCTGTATAACAATTTCGTAAGGAGTTCAGGTTTTTTTCTGTGATAATTAAACTATTATAATTTTTTGCAATTCTTTGTTTTCGTAAAAAATGTTTTTTCAAGTAAAATCGCATTTAATGAAGATGTGTCATTTTTTCACTCAATTTAGAGAAAGAGGAGTGCTTTCACTGTCTCTAAACATCTTTTCTCTTAGCTTATTTCCTGCTCGATCAAAATAACTGCAACTTTTTACGCGACCTCTTCTTGCATCTTAGGATGTTTTCTCTCTTGAGATTGTCCATCTGAAATGACGAATAGCGTGTAAGCAAAATCATGTAATTTCAGAAAAGAATTTGAGGAACGTATCGTTTCAATAAAAAATATGTTGTTTTAAAATTTTAAATTCTTCGAAATTTGATCTTCGTAGATTTTGACAATTGAAAATCTCTCTAAATTGAATCAACGAAAAGTGATCGCTGATTCACAGCGACTTTTCGCAGATTGTAATTTGCGATATATTATAAAAACTGCACATCTAATGATTTTTATTTTATACTTATTTATAGTTTACAGCTTTCGGTTTTGGGGCCCTCCATAAATTACGCAAGATAATATTCAAAAAATGTTAACCACCCACCCTCATATGTAAGACATTTTATACAGTAAAAATTAAAAATTAACAAGGGTCGTAAGATTTCATTGGACCCCCCCCTCCCTATAACCCTTACGTAATTTACGGACGGCCCCTTTGGACGAACTTCTAGTTTTTACATTTTAACTTCTCTATATACTAAATAAGATATAATATAAATGCACATCTAATGAATCACATGTGAAACCACCCAAGATTATTCGCCTTTTTGCTGTATATTAATAATTGCATATTGAGCAATGAATTTTGGATTAAAAAAATGATGTATCATTACTTTTAAGATGATTCAGCGAGAGAAAGATTTTCTTATCATTAAAAGTACACGTTCTTAATTTCATTTATATAGAAAAGTCAATTAATTGACGTCAATTATTAAAACGTATAGTAAATTAAATTCACTACTTTTTAATCATTTTTTATTCCTTTACTTCTTTGCAAAACTCGTAACATATTTTTATCATTTATTGTTTTATTACACACTTTCTTTTATACTGTAAAAGAATCTTGACATATTTGTTACAAAATCAAAATTACGATTATAGTCACTAATTACTATTTTCAGACATTTTTAATTTTTAAAAGAAGCTCCATACACGGAGAGAAATTGCAATAAATTTTCTTAAAGTAAGAGTTACTGATACAATTTTTCAATATTTTAAATAATTAAAAAATTGAATCAATTGATTGATACATTTGATGTATTTATTTGATATTGATATATTTCGCAAAAGCTTTCGAAGTAAAATAAAATTGTCAAGTCTGTGCATAAGGCAGTTTGTTGACAATTAATGTATGTTCTTCCCATACTTTATAGCTACTCGACACATTTCCTTCTCATCTCGTTCTTCTCGATCTTGGCAACAGAATGTGAAAGTCGCTGGTCACCTGGTCATTCTTATTATATGTATATACAGTATATACATATATTGTACCTCTTCATAGAATAATCTCGCAATGATATATTTCTAAAATGTATTTTATAATCAAACGTGCATTCACACACGTGCATCACTTTCCAATGAAAAATATTTTCGATTGTCTATATAATGAACATTTGATTTCATATTACATGAGAAATAAATTTAACGTCAACATCTGCGTGTGAAATTCTTTTTCAAATTCGCACATTACGAATAAAAACCTTTATGGTGGTTAATATTATTACATCACGCTAATCGACTCTGATTGTCGGATTGTTTATAAAGAAAAGAATTCCAACAATAAAAGTAGAAAGTTCATTCCTTAAATTCGAATTCTTGAAGTAATTAATATCCTTATCTTCTATAACATTTTAGATGCAATTTAAGGTTTTTCCAAAATATATTGTTACTCTCTTAATCTGAATCGGTCAAAATTTGATTAATTTCAATCAGTGACGACACTCTTTACCTAAATCGAAACATACTTTTCTATAAAATGCATACATTTTTATATTTGTATATAAAAGTTATTATTTAGTTGATACAACATATTTGTTACACAGAAAAAATCATCTCTTAATTTTCAATGCAATTTTGCATTAAATGGTAAACTTTTAAATTCATGCACATGGAAAATTCCAATACACCTTGGAATTTAACAGGTGTTGCATTGAAAACACTTTTTTTTTATTTAGTATACGTAGATGAAAATAGATTACAAATGCGGTATAGAATAGAGTTTGAACCGGATTATCGTGTTCTAATTTTTCTGAAATTTAAAGCGGGTAATTAATACGTTAATGATCTTAAGTTCAGTGTTAATTGAAAGTGGTAATTGTGTTCTAATCCGTAAAGTTCTATTACCAGGAATATGCCAGGAAATTCCTCTTTTCTTTTTTGCAGCGCGAAGAACACTTTAAAGACTCATAAAATGAGTAATTAACACGTATAGGTACCATACTAGCATATCTGAAATGAAATTGTAACATTTTGTACAAGATGGTGAGAGACTAATTAAAATGAAGATGGATTTTACGTTTAACGAAATAAACTTGAGCAATCTGCAAATTTCAGCAAAATTTAAATAATGTGGTGTGCGAAAATGGAAAGTAAATATGAACATAGAATTTCTGGCTAACACCAAACTGGAGTGGTATAGATAGACTTATCCAAAAGTAATTATACTTTAAGTATTTTCGTACCGAATTTTTAACACTTTTGGGTTACAACCGCACACTTGGTGCGAAGTTGTAATAACAATTGTGCTTCATTTTTAACAGTGAAGCAAATTGTAACAATGGCCCAATGCCTAGGCAGAATGTAAAGATCGTAAAACAGAGGATTCTCATAATTTCTCTTCCGAGGTTACGAGATTCATGAAACGAAAGGAAAAGCCAGAACTCGTTTTCATGCTTCGACTCAAGCAAAAAAACGTTACTTTTTGCAATTTTATCTGCAACTGTTTAAATTTTGTCACCTTTGAGAAATTATATTTACTTTTAGAAGCACTGAGAACTTTAGAAAAAAAGACCTTGTTAAACTTTTCTGTTACGAAAAACTCCACAAAAAGTACTTAAACGTTTCTTCACGAATAACGGTAAAATTTTCAAACTGTAAAATAATAGATATTATCTATTATTTTATACAGTTTGGAAATTTTATTGATTTACATTAAATATAAATCAATACAATAAATATATAAAAAAGGCACACATGGAAGATTTGATGCCCAGAAAATGTAAATTGTATATTATTGTACATTCTCGGAAACTAAAACGGTTTTTTAAACAATAGGATTAAATGGGTTGGAAAAGTATCAGAGTAAAAAATATAATTACAATTCGAATGAGAGATAGAAGAATAGAATGTGTGCCAATTGAGAGTGCTGAAGAATTGAGTTACATAAGAACAAACTTCAGTTTTCAACAAGCGCTTCTTTAATAATGTTACTAAATAGACTAAAATACTCTATTCTATAGAAAAAGAAGGCTTGAGAGAATTGGAGATAATAACATCAAAATAATTTCGCGCTTCAGACTCGAAAGTGAAACATCACTTTAAACAATTAGCACCTTTCTTAACGTAAGTGTATATGTATAAAGATTTAAAGAAAGATATATATTTACCTCGATCTTAAAAATTGTCTTAATGATATGTAAATATTGAAAAATAAATATTAATATGTTGTAAGCCAATATTTTGTTGCTACTATAAAGTTGAGTCAATGTTTACTTTTCATAATTAAACACGTTCGGAAAAATCTTGAGGATCTGTGCTATAGCACTCTTCAGACTGTCTATATAGATGCCCAAGATTTTTCCACACGAGAATAAAGGATTTCTCACTAATTCGATTCTTCTAAAAATTGCATTTTTACCCATGTAGGGTTTTCAAAATGGCCGAACATCGGGCGGATATTGGTCCAGACTTTGCCGATGATCGGCAAACAATTCGGCCAGATTACAGCCGAAC
>WNHD01000968.1:0-29740 GCA_011057455.1 Ganaspis sp. Gsp50
AATAAAAATATTATAATAGTAATAATAATATTATAATAGTAATAATAATATTATAATAGTAATAATAATATTATAATAGTAATAATAATAATAATAATAACAACAATTTAAAAACTTGGTAGAATTTCAAATTTCAAAAAGTTACACTTCCTGTTTCATTAGAAAACTAACTTCTTGTTTCATGGAAGAAAACTTAACTTCGTGTCATACAAATTCAAATTTGAAATACAATTCCTTAATTAATTTCTGCTTTTAATATATATATACACAGTTTTGCTCTATTGGAGAAATTTGAATTCTAATTATAGCTGGTCTTTTGTGCACTTGCAAGATTTAATTATCCATGAAGAGTAAGATTTAGGAAAGTGTAAGCGACTTGAAAAATGCGGTAGAAATAGTTTTAACGTCGATCAAGCGAGTGGAAAATAAATCAGGAAAGACTGCTTGATTCATAGTGTTTGCAAGCTACTTCGCTGGGTAAATGAGATCCAGCTCAAAATTGCGGCCAGACTGATTTACTCAAGTTGATTGCACAAACTATAATATTATGCAATTATTAAACTTATCGAGCTCCAAAATTCTAGATTGTATAATTCTCCATAATCCTGCATTCTATCCTAAGAATTTCTCCCAACTTTTTGAATCTAGAAATTGTTGATTTACTTCGAAGTAATTTAATTTTGATTTAATTTATTTTTTATATTATTATTATTATATATTATTATTATATTATAATATATATTGTTATTATATTATAATATTAAAATGTTTCTTTTATGAGGTAGCAAAAAGTACAACAAACTTGTCCTTTGTGTGATGGAAACTTGGACTTTTGTAAAGAGAAAAAAATTGCTGTGATTTTAAGATGAAATTTTTAAGTTTGAAGTACCTTCGGTGAGGATCAAGCTAGTTCTGCTTTCCTGCTTGTTCGGACCCTGCTTTTAAACGGTCTCACGCGAGCGAGAGTGGGGTGACGCGCTCTAATTGGTGAGCGTCCCCCACTCTTAATTATCGAGTGCTTGTGGTCGTTGTATAAATTCCACGAGGTATGATCCGCTAAAGGCTTTCGCTCTAGGTATTTGAGAAGTTGTTTTCCCCTTCTGGTCCAAAACGGATCGATTATAGTCTAACTTCTAGAAGTGTGTTTAGGTCGCGCTTTGCATCCTCTTCACCATCATTATTAAATATTCAATCTATCATTTATGAAGTTGGAATTTTAATTCATGTAAATAATAGATATATTTATCTATTATTTTGAAATATATCTATATTAAATAATAGATATATATATCTATTATTTACTAAATAATTTTATTTATTAATAGATAAATATATCTATTATTTACATTAAAAATTTATTTCCTTCATACTTCTTCATTTACATTACAATTAAATCAAGTAATTCAATAATTTTGTACTTTTTGATCATTCCAACAGTTTGTTACCGCTATTTATTCCATTCTTCAATTTGTTACTATTTAACTTCAATTTTGCGCACTGTATTTTACTATTTCCGGATTTCTGGAGACTGTCAATAGCAGATCAAGCAGAAAATCAGTTGGAATTTAAGCTGAACTGTAAACATTTTTTCTGGCTTTGGATAAGGATGTTGAAAATGCAAAAAACGGTACAAGATATTCTTGTCATTGTGAGTAGCGCCCAAAGGCATCTGTTAAAGGGAATTTCTTGGAAAAGAGCTCGAGGCAAGTTTACCGACGTCACATCAAAGGAAGAGTGTAGAAAGAGGAACGAATGGATTTGAGTTTCCGAATTCCAAGTGACACGTTATACACATATATTGCCAGGACCAACATACTTTCTGTAATGCTCGTTTCATTTGGTGTTTTCCGGTTAAGGGTTCACTTCTCAAAGCTTCAAAGGTGAATTCTGATGGCCCGTAATGTTTTCAGTACTCAAACTGAGATGATTTAAAATTCAACTCGTAGGATTTAAAGGACATTTCATTCAGTTTATATCTTCATTTCATCTTACAATGAAAAGACAATAAAATTTGTATTTCATTATTACTCGTCACCAGAAATTTTAATAATATTTTTTTGCGGGAGAGTTGTTTTCTGGATTGTTTGAAACCTCTGAGGTCTAAGTGAAGAAATGGACGAGAAGAAAGGGAATAGTTGGAGACTGGAGGATGAAGAGAGGACAAGTATTGCAAGTGGTGCAACGACGCGACGTTGTTCTGAGCGATAAACTGACAGAGTGATCCTCGGGGAAATAAAGTTCCGGGAAGGTACCGGGCACACTGCTTCCAGCATCAGTACCACTCGATCTCAACGAATCACTCGAGAATCGTCTTATTGGCACTCCAACTGTTTCTCCTCGTTATGTGTGTAATTCAACGTAAGATGTGAATTTCGAACGCTCAGATTAGCACTAAAGTTGTCACATAATACTCTCGTCTCTAGTGCAATCATTGACAATGAACGACTCGGTATTCTTTTCATCCAGAGAAACTTCATTTCCTTCAACATCTTTCCGTAAATCTCTAGTCATTAGCAGCTTCAGTGACACGAAGACGACTTTCTAAATGATTCTTTTTGTCATTTATAATTGCAGAGAGAAAGAGAAGATGAGAAAGAGGGGGAGAGAAAGAGAGAGAGAGAGAGAGAGAGAGAGAGAGAGAGAGAAAACCTAGATCAATTTCAACAATCGTAAAAGAAAAAATTCAATCCGAAACAAATTGGTTCCGCTTTCTGAAGAGTGCCAGGAAAAACGATTTTCCTGTTTGTTGACAAACTCTCAAGTCACGGCGCGGCCATTTTGGAAATCTGACGTATGCGCAGTAGAGTCGTACGAACCACGTGATTTATCCAACGGTCGTCAGCCGCTGTCGATATAAATGAGAAGTGATCGTTTAGAATCGAATAAAAATAAATACAAACAAAAAATATAAAATATTAAAACGCAATAACAAACATAAAATATTAAAACGTAAAAAAATACTATAACATAAAATTGTACATCAACGAAAAGTTCAATCAAACGAAAAGTAAACGCAAAATTAAATATTTTTTAAATTATGTAAAGCACTTTCTATAGACGTTGAAAGCAATCACTATGCTGCTCTAACACTAAAAATGGTTTAAAATAAGTTGATATCTGACGAGAAACAATGTTAAATAACCATAAGTACAGAAAATTGATAAGCACAATGTTAGAAATGATGCTGATAAGAAAATGTTTGCGAAAGATGCTGCAGTGCAGGAGAGATAAATGTGAGAATAACAGTTTTTGGAAATCGATAGGTCTAGGGTTAGGTCAGGATGCATACATATATATATATATGTATACATCTTATCGCTTCCTCTGCTCCTTCTGCTTGAGGAAGATAACGTCCTGTGAAATACGTCGTTATAGAAACAATCCAAGAAAAATAATTAAAAAATTGTACCCGGGACTTTGAAATGCATTCCAAATAAACGATCTAACTTTTCTCTTTTCGCTTTTTAAAAATTTATTTCTATTTGTTTAAAATTTATTTAGTCTTTTCATTATTTCTTAAAGACTATTTTCGCTTTTCTGATTCACTTCTAGTTCCTTTAACCAGAACTTCTAGTTCCTTTAACCAAAACTTCTAGTTCCTTTAACCAGAACTTCTAGTTCCTTTAACCAAAACTTCTAGTTCCTTTAACCAAAACTTCTAGTTCCTTTAACCAAAACTTCTAGTTCTTTTAACCACAACTTTTAGTTCCTATAACCAGAATTTCTAGTTCCTTTAACCAGAACTTATAGTTCCTTTAACCAGAATTTTTAGTTCCTTTAACCAGTGTTCCTAGTACCTTTACTCAAAATTCTTGTTAACTTACCAAAACATCATGGTTAGATTGACCAAAATTGTAGTTAATTTAAACCAAGAAAAGTAGTATAAGGGTATATTTAACAATTCTAGTTATTTCTAACCAGACATTTTTTCAGTGTAATTCTTCATTAAAGGGAGTTTAGATTTCTGGTATTTAGAAACTTTGATAGCGTAACAATAACTGTTATCTCTAAAAGCTGAGAACCAATAGAGTACAAGCATTCACACACAATTGCTTTTGTATAATAAGAGGCGAACGTTTCCACGACAGTAATTAGCAGATAAGTATCAAATGCGTTGAAAAGCTGTTACGATGCGACAAATTCAAAATTATGAAAACAATGGCAAGAAAACAATGGCTTATTAGCTCCACAACCAAAAAGTGACAGAGGAATTTTTTTAGTTACTACAAAAAAATTGTGCGATAAATTATAGTATGCTATTGAAGAACGGAGGCATTGTTACGAAAGAAGTTTGCATCACGAACAAAAATATTAAAAATAAACAAATAGTACAAGTAACAAAAAAATACAAGTAACAAAAACATACAAGTAACAAAAACATGCAAGTAACAAAAAAGTACAAGTAACAAAAAAGTACAAGTAACAAAAAAGTACAAGTAATAAAAAAGTACAAGTAACAGAAAAGTACAAAAGTAACAACACTAAACGGATAAGGTGCTAATATATTTTAGTGCTGTTTTTGGTGTATTTTTTAACGTTTAAAAAAATTAAAAAGATGCCTTTTCAATAAAATAGGACGACAGTTTTTCGCCTTTAACCAAAGTTTGCGTAACTTGAGTAAAAAATTTTGTATATGCGAGGTGAAGAAGCTCCGGAAGTGCATGGAAATTGTTTTCAATAAGGACATGCGCTAATATATTGCTTCACTGCAAGTTGACTTTTTGTCCAAACTATTTATATTGTCAACGCCAGCACAAAGTATATTTTCTTTTTATCCACCACAGAAAATTTGTCTTTGACAATATTGATGATAAAATTTTCTATGAATCTTCTTCAAGCTGGAGTTTCACAAAGGCATACATTTTCTTAGCGTGAAAATTCAAATGGGTATTAAATATTTTCAAGAAAACTTTAAAATTCAACTTTGACATTTTTTTAAAAATAAAACTCGTTTTGAACGCAAAATTTTTTGAAACAAGACTTTCTTTGAAACGCAACTTTATTGTAAACTTCTTCTAAATATAAAAACTTATATTAAATATAAAACTTAAATATATGGTAGAACTTGTTAATGTAACATTAAAATCATATAATTATTTTTAACCTCAAATTATTTTTTTTTAAAAAGGACATGTAACCAAATATCTGTAGTAAAAACTGCTTATACGTTCCATGAAAAATTCAATTAAAACATAATTATTTTACAAAATTAAAAAATGTAAAATAAATGAAAAACTGTAAAGAAATAAAGTAAATGTAATTAATTTAATAAAATTGAGATGTACAAAAAATGCTGGGAAAATGTTACAAAAATTTATAAAACGTATTTTATATTGATATAAAAAACTAAATTAGAATGCATACAATTACAATTTTCATAATCTGTTCTACAGATTATAAAATTTTAATAATTTAATCATGATTTTAATCATAATCTACTACATATCAGCTGATAGAATTTTAAAAGCAATATTCTAAATTTAGAAAACATAAACTATATGTCGAGCAATAATTCAGGGCACATGAATTTTCTATAAAACGTAAATGTATGTAAGAAATAATGTGAAATTTTGAACTAAAGAGAAATTTCATGTTAAAGGGATCTCCGGTCGCTTAGGTGACTGAACAAGGATTTATGTGATGCCTTCCGCTGGATTTATGAATGAGAACGTCTAAGGAGTAAAATACTCTTGTGTATGGTTATGCTGTTACCAAGATTTAAATATTAGAAAAAGGATAGATTTTTTGTTTACATTTTTAAAATACCTCGTGCTCTGAAGAAAGGGACCTAAGAAGCAAAAAATCGATTCTCAAATTATAAGCGTCTTTGTTTAATTATAAGAGCTTTTAATTATACGAAATCAAAAACGAAATTACTGGATAAGTGATTATATAGTGATAAAAATTCTGCTTCAGTGTGATATTAATTAAAAGGTAGAAGATTAGGAGGTTGAAGAGTGCAATAGTCTGTCGCCAACTGTAATTTCCTGGCGGTCCAGTCCTTTACAGAAAAAGGAAGTTAAATGAGAAAGCTCGTAACATTAACTCGCATACATCAAAGTCTCAATGTTTCAACGCTTAGAGCTAATCTGTGGAAAAGTTGAGTTTCTCCACACGTTCCGCGCGGAAATGAAATCTAGTTATAATCAAGTATTTAAGAATTTCATTTTATGTTGTAAATTAAAACCGAAAATAAAGTCTCTTTTGCATAAAAATCTTCTAGAATATTGTGTTCTTGTCGAATACTAGGAAATAGTTCAAAATCTTGAAAAATATTGTGGACATGAGAATATTTTAGAATACGCTGAAATTTTGGAAAATATATTTAAGGATAAGAATCGTGATTTGAAGTTTGGAATAGCGTTTTCTATATTAGAATTTCGTCTAAAATCTTGTGAAGTCTTTTGAAATACTCTTTAAACTTGTAAAATATATCTTGGAGTCTTTGAGAATACTCTAAAATCTTGTAAGATATTCTGGAATATTTTCAAACATTCTAAAATCTTGTAAAATATTTTGGAATCTCAAAAATATTCTGAAGTCTTGTAGAATATTTCATAATTATTAAGAATAGTCTGGAATTTTACAGAATATTTTGGAATTTTCTTCTATACTTTTAAATCGTGTGGAATATTTTCAAATGCTCTGAAATCTTGTAGAATTATCTAGAATCTTTTAGAATATTCTGAAATCTTGTTGAATACTTTGGAATCTACTCAAATACTTAAAAAAATAAAAGAGAATAGTTTGAAATTTCGTTGAACTTTTTAGACTACATTTTTTTGTTTCTTCATTAGTCTTAAATCGTATGGAATATTTTCGAATGCTCTCAAATCTTGTAGAGTTATCTAGAATCTTTTAGAATATTCTGAAATTTTGCTGAATATTTTACATTCTATTGAAGTACTTTTAAATTGTGTGGAATATTTTAGAATGTTTTGTAATCTCGTTGAATTTTTGAGAATATTCTAAACTCTTGAAGAATATTATGAAATCTTTGGAATACCTACTTTGAAGTCTTTCGAAATATTTCAGAATGCACTGAAAGTTTGTAGAATATTTTAATACCTTCCAGAATACTCTGTAGTTTTGCGGAATTTTTAGAATCTTCAAAAATACTCTGAAATGTTGCAGATTATTTTGAAATATTCTTTAATGCTCTTTAATCGTTTGGAATACTTTCAAATACTATGGAATATTGTAGAACTCCTTAGAACCTTTCAGAATATTCTGTAATCTTGTAGAATACTTTAGAATCATCTATACAAATACTTTTAAATCGTGTGAAACATTTTAAAATATTTTGAAATCTCTTTTATTTGTTTAGAATATTCTAGAATCTTGCAGAATATTTTGAAATCTTCTAGAATACTTTCAAGTCTTTTGAAATATTTCAAAATATTCTGAAATTCTGTAGAATATTTTAATATCTTCTAAAAAAAACTCTGTAATCTTTCGCAATTTTTCAGAATCTTTAAGAATACTCTGAATTTTGCAGAATATTTTGGAATATTCTAAAGTTCTGTAGAATATTCTAGAATATTTAATATTCTTTCGAATATTTAAATGTTTTTAAAAATACTTTGAAATCTCGTAAAATGTGTTGGAATACTCTGAAACCTAATACGATACTTTGAAATCTTTTAGCACACTCTGAAATCTAGATAAATATTTTAGAATCATTTAGAATAATCTGAAATCTTGAGGAATATTATAAAATCTTTTAGAATGCTCCAAAATCTCGGAGAATATTTTCGAATCTTCTGGAATACTTTAATACCCTGCAGAATCTTTTGAAACATAATGGATTACTTTGAAATCCTGTAGTATGTTATGTGACCATCCAGAATGCTCTAAAATCATATGGAATATTTTATAACAACCTGAAATCTAGCAGAATATTTTAGAATCTTTCAGAATAATCTGCAGTACATTAGAATATTTTTTAACTCTCTAGAAGAAAATTACAGCTTTTACTTTTTATCAAGCGCCTTAAAACTTTAGACAATATTGAAAAATGTATACAACCACAGGTATTATTAATTTTAATTCTAATTCTAATTCTAAATCCTCACCATTCGAATAAAACCCTTGAAAATCACTTTCTAAACGAATTTCGAAATCCTGTCACGAAAACTCTATTGATTGAAATTAAACTTCAAAGAATGACTCTTCAGATTCTACGAAAGTGGTTCAACAACCTTAATAGCTTAGATGAACCTTAATTAACATTAACCAAGTGAGATATATATTTCCTTCCTTGTTCCAGATAACTAATAGCTTTCCATTTATTGAGACAAAAAATCAGGAGCTTAAAATCCCTTTTTATGAATTCTTTGACATTTTTGTTGTGTAAATTTACATAAAATGAATTTCATGAATTGTTGCAATAAAATAAACGCAGAAAATATATCCATTCAATGAAATAAATAAATCTCTAATTGAACAAATTTACTTTTCACAACAAGCAAAAATTTAATTAGGATAAATGATGAGCTTTATTGTTAAACTCTTTGAACTGTGTTTAATGCTGAATTTTCAAGTTTATTATTATGCTGTTAAATTTCATTACTATTTAATAGTTATTAAATTTTATAATAATGGACTTTAATAATTCAACGATGACATTTTACAACGCGTTTATGAATTCCAATTCATGTAATTGGCTCCGAGTTCCGAGTGGTTTTATCTACAGCTCTGATTTCTATAATTATATTCAATAGAAGAGTTTTTGTGCTTTCATTTACAAAGAATATGTATTTTCCTTGCAATGCATAATAAATCTCTGCATATTTAGAGCTTTATTGAAAAAAGTGCTTTATAAAAAGTTGTTTTCGAATAATTTTTATTTTATCTACTTTTATTGTATGTGATTTCTTCTTTAGAAGGTATTTTTTGTTGAACTTTTTTCAATTTTCATCCTTTTCGTGTTGTACGTGACACTGTTTTAAAATTAATATGCCTTTTATTCTGAATAGAGGGTAAGCTATAGAGAGCAATAAAATTACAAAAGAAGTCTACCAGCTTTTTAATGCATTCAAAGTGATTTCAGTGAAATTGTCTACCTTCTAAAAGAAGCAATAGAAACGGACTTACGGACAATTGTGGAATTCGTATAAAAGGTGAGATGCATAATCGACTGTATTACTTTTGTAGAAACAAAACTAACAAAAGCTTTTTATATTCCTCTCTTTTTTAAAAAGAGTTAATTACTGTACAGGAGTCAACAATTCTTTTTGCTTCCTCATAGGGAAGCATTGTTTTTATAGTATATTTTATAATCACGCATTTAATTAATAATGATATTTTTGTTTAATAATATTCCACCCTCTTTAAGAACTTGTAATGATAAAGTTAGTTTTAGTAAGAATAATTATTCACAATAACCACAGTTATAGTAATCGTAACCACAATTACAGTAATAATAACCACAATTATTATAGTAATAGTAACCTCAAATATAGTAATATTGACCACAATTGTAGTAATAGTGAGCACAATTGTAGTAATAGTGACCACAATTATAGTAATAATAAACACAATGTTGGTAACAGTTACCACAATTATATATGAACAATAACAAAAAGTACGATTATAACAATAATTATAGTAGTAGTTGAAATAGTTATAGTTATGATATCAATAATTAATATTAATAATCAGTAATAAAAGAAATAATGAATTATATAATAATTTACAATCATTATAATTATTTCGACAAACTGATTGACCAGATTTGTTTGGAAAAATAAAACCTTACTCATGTTGAAAAAAGAATCTCTTAAATTAACGACCACCTAACTCTGGAAAGGTTTAATGAACGGAAGAAAAGTCGTTCGTTAATTGTAGAAATTTCTACCAAGAGTTAGTGAAAATAAAATGAAAAAATACAAATTGAAAGTTAAAAGATGTTTCATCGAAAAACTACTACTTTTTTTTATTGACGATTGCTGTAAAAAGAATTAAAAAAACCAATTGGAAAGTTTCTACGCTAAAAGATATTTGTTTTAACTCTACAAACATTTATTTTATTCATTGAGAGAAAAAATTCGATTGCTACGAACAATTTGTATTTAATTCAAATAAAACGATTTTCACACTGAAAAGAGTTTTTCAGATTAATGAGATATTTTATTAGAAATTCAATTTTCGTAATACAATTCTCGTAATAGAATTACCTTTTTCGGTAAAAGAAATTCAATTTTTACGACAGAATTACGATTTTTAAATAGAATTTCAATTTTTGTGACAGAATAGCGATTTCTTTTATAGACAAAGATAGATAGATTATTTTTTCATTTCACAAAATTATGATTTATTAAAATTTTCTAATAGAATTTCAATTTCTGTGATAGAATTTCGGTTCTTGTTTAATGAAATAGAAATTTCTGCAGTGAAATGGTTTAAATTAAAAATTCACTTTCTTAACGTATGTCATGTTTGTTCGACTCAAACAAGAACTGTGAGAAAATGTACGACGGGGGTTTGGTTTAAACACTTTTCTTCATTTACTTGGATTTAGAAATGTTTATTTAAAGTCGTTTAACTAATATATTGATAGAGTTGTTTAAAAAAAAGTATAGAATGAAAAATTTCGCACTTATTGAGAAGTCAAAATAAACTCTCAAGAATTCTGGCTTAATCCGGTTTTAAAATCTAATCTAATTGAATTCAAGAATTCAATTATTAAAATTATTCTCAACTATTATTTGATGAATAAACTGAAATTATTTTTACTCATTGATAATTCATTTATTATTTGTGAATGGTTTAAAATGATTAATAATTCGTTTGTTTTTAAACAAACGAATTTTAAATTTTATTTTAAATTCATGATCCATGAATATTTTGTAATCATCCATTTTAAATAATTAATAAATTTAATTTGAAATAATTTGGAAACTTTCATAATTCATTTGTATTTATCTGAAATTTCTGTTTATTCCAAACTTTCATTCACACTTCATTTTCAATTATTTAAAATGAACTTTAAATGGACTGAATCTTAAATTTAAAGAAACTTTAAATAACCCTTTTAATATTATGCAATTCTACGAAAAAATGATAAAGAAGCTACTTTTGAATGTATGAAAATGAAATTTCTTGATTCAAACATTTATAATCGAACATGTTGAAAATTGAATTCACTTATTATGTGTGCATTGAAAAAATAGGTGTAATTTTATTACGATGCTCGTAAAGATACGGACCCTTTGACAGTCGCAGTTAATTCACAATAACTGTCGAAGTGATATGCAGTGAATCGAGAAATTTGCATAGTCTATTGTAATTTTGTCATTCATTGTATATTTCGACAGGGAATTTGAAATCTATTGTGTCTATTAAGACATTAATGTTGTATTATTTCCTAGAATATTTTTCAATGTTCATTAACATTTTGTTAATAATATAATAATATAATAATAAACATTCTATTGATAATAAATTTTGTTTTTATAACTATAGATTGTAGAGTTACTTATAATTCTAGTGCTTTTTATTATCCTAGTGTTCATATACATATCATAGTGTTTATATACTACCCTAGTCTTCATATACACTCCCTAGTATTAATGTACGTACCCTAGTGTTAATATATAACCCCTAATAATATTATACACACCCCAGGGTTAATATATAACCCCTAATAATAATATACACACCCTAGTGTTAATATACACACCCTAGTGTTAATATACACACCCTAGTGTTAATATACACACCCTAGTGTTAATATACACACCCTAGTGTTATTATACATACCCTAATGTGAATATGTAACTCCTAGTGTAAATATACATACCGTAATGTGAATATATAACTCCTAGTGTTAATAGGTACTTCCCAGTGTTAATATATACATTCCTTAGTATTAATATACAGACCCTAGTGTTAATATGTAACTCCTTAGTGTTATTATATGCACCCTACTGTTAATATACATAAACCTATTATTAATATACGTATCCTAGTATTAATATACGTATCCTAATGTTAATGTACGTACCCTAGTGTTAATATACTTACACTAGTGTTGATATACATACTTCTATTATTAATATGTACCCTCCAGTGTTAATATACATATCCTAGTGTTAATAGGTACCCCCTAGTGTTAATATATATATCCTAGTGATAATAGGTAAACCCTTAGTGTTAATATACACACCTTAGTGTTAATACACATACCTTAGTGTTAATATACATATCCTAGTGTTAATATACATATCCTAGTGTTAATATACATATCCTAATGTGAATAGGTAACTCCTAGTGTTAATAGGTATTCCGTAATATTAATATATGCACCCTAGTGTTAATGTAGATCTTCTAGTATTAACATACAGACCCTCGTATTAATAGGTAACCCCTTAGTGTTAATATACATATACCCTAGTATTAATATACGTATCCTAGTGTTGATATACATACTTTATTGGTAGTAGGTACCCCTTAGTGTTAATAGACATATCCTAGTGTTAGTAGGTAACTCCTTTAGTGTTAATAGACATACCCTAGTATTAATAGGTACCTCTTATTGTTAATATACACCTTCTAGTGTGAATAGGTAACTTTAGTGTTAATATACACCTTCTAGTGTGAATAGGTAACTTTAGTGTTAATAGTTATTCTAAATATTATAACTTCTGTTACTCAGAAGTTAGTACCCCCGTATTGTTAACATACATACCCTAGTGTTGACATACACGCTTTATTGTTAATAGGTACACCCTAATGTTAATGAATATATCCTAGTATTAATAGGTAACCCCCTTAGTGTTAATATACATACCCTAGTATTAATAGGTAACCCCTATTTTTAATATACACCCTTTTGTGTCAATAGGTAATTTTAGTGTTAATAGCTATCCTAAATGCTATAACTTCTGTTACTCAAAAGTTATTACCCCCCTATTGTTTAGATACACCCCCTAGTGTTAATAGGTAACTCTAGTGTTGATAATTATCCTAAATATTATAAGTTCTGTTACTCAGCAAATCATTCTCATTCAACGGCTTCTCTTTCTTTGTTTCAATGCCTATATTTCCTTGTCTTCAAGAGGCATTCCACTACATCCTAAAACAAATTCTCAAGACAAGATTTGAATTCCTACTAGTAGGTAGTAACATAGTACTAGCACTTTTCCTATAGATAGTGAATTAAGAATCCGATTAACTGTTAGAAACAAGTAACTTACCTTCTTTCGATGTTGGAGTGATAAGCGGGACCGTGTTCTGCAATTGCAGAACCTATTTTGAATTGTCACAATGTCAACCCTTCAGAAAGGGTTGTATTTCAGCACACATTTTATCCTCACACACAATTTTCACTCCGGTCTAAAAACTCAACACCTTCTCCAAGTTTTATCACTTGTCACGAGCACTTGTCACTGACAATCGCTCATCCTTATTCTTCACCAATTTTTATCACAAGATCACACACAGACACAATCTCCGGCTCAGAAGTTTTGTTGCAAACTGTGCAAGAAGCGCTTTTTCAACGCCAGTTTCCACACGTGCGGGAACGGACACGAAAAAAAATAACTTTGATGTAGTACTTTAACGGCCGGTTTAAATCGGACACTGAAAGCTACCCTCGTTAGCGAAGGGTTGGAACCCACCAGCCCTTAAAGTCCCTTAGGCCGGATCCACGAACTTTCCTTTCTCTGCTCCACATGCACAGGCGCGAACGGTTTAGAATTTCCGAGGCTTCACGCGGACGCCGATGGGAGTCGTCAAGAGTGAGGGTGGATCGCGGAAAGAGAGTGGGGAGGAGGATACACACCGGAAAAAGCAACTGGAAGGGGTTAAGGGTGGCGCAGGCGTTTTGCTGCACCGACGCATTGATCCCTGGAATTCATCGGGACGAGAGAGAATCCGCGGATGTCCACCCTGGAGAGTTCTTCGACTCCTTACCGGTCAAGACCTCATCCTTTGCGTGGGTTGTCTTGAGACTAGCCAACTTCCAAAAAGAGAATGACCTTTTGGTCTACTCTGACGCTATTGCCTTTCCTGATGCTTTTACTATTCCGTAGCTTGTACTATTATGATGTTTCTTTTACTTTCTCTATTCTTGTGTGTACTATTCGCATCCTTTTTTTATATTTAGACGTTTTTCACTTGTGCTATTTTATCGATTTTCACTTGTAATATTTTATCGATTTTCACTTGTACTATTCTAACATTTTTCCTGCTTCCACTACTTTGACCCTTTTTTGTTATTCTAACTCTTTTATAATTTTTTTTCCATTCTACACTTTTATTATTCCGACGTTTCTTGATAAAAAATTGTTATTCACATTTTAAATTAGATTTAGGATCGATCTCGATCTACATTCGGTGCAGTCTTGAGATGGTGTTGATAGAGCGAGCTGATGACGACTGAGCTGATTGGAGCGCTCAGTAGCTTCTTATATTCTCCCCAAGCTTCTCTTGCCGGTCGACAGGCGCATGCGCCTCATCGGAGACGCCGCGACTACAAGGTATAAGATGGGAGGGGCGCCCGAAGGATCTCAGTCGCTATCCACTCGTTGCGTCGCTAGTTTATCTGTAAAGAAATAAAACTATCTTCCACTTTTTTATTTCTTTTTATAACTTTTTTGCATCATTATTAGGGGCTGTCCATAAACTACGTCACGCTGTTTTTCAGATTTTTTCCACCCCCCTGTCGTCACAAGCTTCACATGTATTAGCGCCATTTTTTCTACAGATCATCACGGTCAGCAAATTCGATCCCCCCCCCCCTCGAAAGCGTGACGTAGATTATGGACGGCCCCTTACCGCAATGTCAAATAAACAACAATTAAACACTAGGGCTCTTTGAGAAGACCTACAGTTAAATAAAAATGTTGCCAGTTAAATTATAATTGATTACTAGTTGATCAACATCAATTTTTCGTTATCATTTGGCAAATTATATATACACTGCAAACAATGGTGTCTTAAAAGTTGGATAAATGTGTTTCAATCACCAAATAAGTCTTAATTTAAGACGTTTTTGCTCAATATAAGACTCAATATAAGAATATATTTTTGTATCCTAATTTTAATAACTATGTATTTTAGTGATACTATCGTAGTTTTAATACTTATGCTAGTGTTACGTACTGTATATTCTGGAGTAAATAGCTAATATACCTTAGTGGTAATAACAGTTCCAGTGTTAATGGATGCATCTCATTGTTACTTTATACTCGTATGCAAATGTATTGCATTATTATGATTCGTATAGAAAATAAATTCTTTTAAAAGCACTAGCATTTATAAAATTTAATTTGTCCAATTCCAAAAGAAATAGTTCTAAAAGTTCTATTAAAATCCAAAAATTGTAACAGTCGAGCGAGCCGATGACGACTGAGCTAAATCGGGCGCTCCGTCGCTTCTTATACTCTCCCTCTCTTCTGCTACCGGCCGACAGGCGCGTGCGCATAGTCGGAGAGGCTACAGCAGGGTATAAAAAGGGAGAAAGCGCCCAATGGAGCTCAGTCGTCATCGACTCGCTGCGTCGTTTCATTGTTAGTACAGACATTCAATTAAACTAGTTAGTAAATTCTTCATTAAAATAAAAGAGTAAAAGACAAATTTTTTAAACGAATTCATTCGACTCTTCTTTTTAATTTTTGTATCACCAGCAAGACTCGTCAATTAAAAACCAGACCAGTACCGTAACTATCTAAATCTGCGCCCGATTTAAATTCTTAATCTGTTTAATTTTTTAAAAAATTTCCTGTTTTTAAAATTCAATTGGGCTTCCGATCGTAATGCACACATTGTGAGGTCATCGATAGCTCTGTCCTAGTTACGGTACTGGGCTGGCTCTACAAATTTTCACCTGAGTCGTACTATTCGGAGAAAGCCGGTCAACTGGTACTGCATTTTCTATTTTAACAAAACACAGTTTGCACAACATTCAGCCTTTGGGGCGGGAATTCATTTTACAGCGAATAGAGTTGGAAGTACTGCTACATGTTTTACGACGACAGCGACGATTGCTTTCTGCCCAGAAGTAAATGGAGTCATAAGTTAGAAAGGTTTTAGGTCCAGCGTGGGTTAAGTCTGCGGATGCCAATTTTGAATTGCGCTTTTAAGTAATTTTGGAGCAGTTTGTTGATGAAGGTTTAGCAATCGTCATTGAATTCACGGTCTCCATTGTCTTTTAGTCACTGTTTTAATCGCGCTATTATATTTTATTGTTTTTCATTATATTATATAAAATAATATTTTTTAATGTTTTAAAATTTTTGTTTCCAATTTTTTAATTGTAATATTAAAATGTGTAGAATTGTAGTATTAAAATGTACAGAATTGTAATATTAAAATGTATAGAATTGTAATATTAAAATGTATAGAATTGAAATATTGGAAATATAATATTAAAATATTGTAAACTTGTAATATTAAAATGCAGTCTTTGAAATTGAAATATTTCTACTTTTATTATTTTTTTTAAACAGAATTTTTATCAATAGCACAGAAATCGATCAATGGAATTTCATTCTGATCCAAACATACTGAAGCGTTATTAAATCGTAACTGAATTTTTGATCGAAATGTGAATAAAATTGGTTTCATCGAAATTTGATTTTCTTTATAACCAGTCAATCAAAAATGAACCAGAATTTAAAGTATCACAAGTGATTAGTCAAAAGTCATGAGTATCGTATTTCTGTGCGCACTTTTATATTTAATGTCTGAATGTCTTTAAATAAATTTTGATCGATACAGTGGCAAAAATTGGTTTATTTATTAATTGAAAAAGTATAGAATTTTACGATCTGGCTTTGAAAACTAAAAGTTTAAGATTTTTCGGTTGTTTTGATTTTTATTATTCATCAGTACCGCACCGATGAATAATTATTTTCTTAAAAAAACCTGATGGCACCTAAGGAGTACAGATTCAGATCCACTTGGGTGCCGTTTTGATAATATGTTCAAAACATCCAAAATGTATTCCAAACATCTAATCTATTCTAAAAACAATCTAAACATCAAAATTACCATGGTAAATTGCTATTCTGATTGTTTAAAAGTTTAATTAGAAAGTATTTTAAAAAATAAAAAGAGAAATCCAATGATTGCTTTTCATTTCAATTTTCTTACGTAACTTGTAACAAATATTAGCAAAGAACTTAAGAGACAACTTAGAGTACTGATATGATTGATTTTCGGATTGTTCGGAATTGATATGAATTGAAATACAAGTTGATTGCAATTTAGCTCGTTTGAAATTTAGTTGCATCAAAATAGAGATACGCTGAAATAAAAATAAATTGGAATTGTAATCAATGACCTTTGAATCATTTGTAATAAAGAACTAATTGGAATTTCAATACAGTTTTCATTGTTTTAGTTTCACTTTCAAGAAAGGCTAAAAATTCTATCTTAATTTTAAAAAAGACGGGAGCTAGATATTCTTATTTTATCAATTTTAGGTATAAACTTAAAAAAAAATGTTAAAAATGTTTTGAAAAACGTATATGTGTTATTTTTTCAAATGCAAATGAATTTTTGATTTGCAATATTGTATCAACAGTTATTAAAATTCAGGACCCACTTTTTGCAGATTGCAAAATTAGGTCAATTATTCATTTTTTATTGCTCAACAGTCACACTGTTTTCATAAAAGTTTTGAAACTATTTGTTACTGGAAAAATTTAATGCTTGATACAACGATGGATATGAAAAACAAAAAATATGTTTTAATTGGCAAAATTTCTTTGTGAATTGAAAAAATTGTGGTACTAATTAAGAAAATAAATCTTCTCTCGTACTTTTAGTTTCTTTATTTTTGCAAATGCATTTTTTCTTCTCCAAAACTTGTCTCTTAAAAATAATAATAATAACAAATAAAACATGACAAGATACGAGACAAAATAAGTAAATGTAGCCAAATGATCGTCATGTATTTGTTTTACTTTGCAACAAAAATTTTTACAACAAAGTTGCATATTGAGATTTAACAAACATTGAGATTCAAGAAACCTAATATAAAATTCCAAAGTGCATATAAATGTATCTACAATAAGTAAAGTTGCTTGAAAACTCACTTGCGAAAGCTATTCACGAATTCAGAAATATAATAAAAATACTTCCAGTCATAATATCTTTATCATTTTTTCATAGCTTTAAAAGCATATCTTTCTTTGTTGACTTAAACTGCAGTTCAGAGGAAATTTTACAAGCTTTTTTTTTATTGCAAATCGAACTCAGAATATACTTATTATTCCTTTCAGATTTCGTTCTAAAGTTTAATTTAGCGTTAATGATAATTACACTTTCTTGTGTTTAACGATAGTTTCATGAAAATAGAGCGAAATTATGATACGAAGTTTTCCAACTTTTCTATATATATAATCTTTTCGTTTAATATGAAAGTTTGTAGAAGCTTCCAATTTTTATGACAGAGTAGATTATTTATTTTTAATGATAATTTTTATTTGCATGAATAGTGTAAAACTTTTTTTGAAGAATTGTTATTTAAATTGTTGAACATAATAGTAATAAATATTGTTCATTGTTTAACATAAATCTTGTGTAATGCAGTTTCTCGAAACCTTGATTAAAAAAAGAAATAAAAAAAGATGTTTAAAGGAGCTATTGTAAATAATGTTTTAAGCAAAGTTTAAATTTCGTTCAAGTAGAAGTAATTAACATTAAGTCTGGAACAACCATTTCTCTTTTTAGCTTTCAAGCTGGTTAAAATATTTCATAATTAACCCTTTGGCACGGCTTTATTGTAAACTTAAAAACAAAAAATATTCGACGACTCTCATATTTAAAGTTTCTTCGGCTTTTGATATTCTGTAACTATATTTACTTTCCACTGGTTATTAAAATAAAAACAGAAAAAGAATATGAATAAATTTCTTAAGAATGTGACCCACTGATTAAAAAAACCCTTTGACAGGCGAAAAAGTTAAAGTTCTACTTTTTGCTTTCAACCCAATTGGGTTGCTTTATTAAAAATTAAATCGAAAAGTAATTGAATCTTTCTTATTTGTTCATCATCATTTTTTATGGCGCCCATTTATAATAATTTATAATAATTTACTTAATGATTTATATATCCTTTTATATTATATATGTTTTATATTATCATTTTTTACCTATCAGGGCACCCACTGATAAAGAAGAAGTGTATATTATAAAGAAGTGTATATAATAATTGAACAAAAATAATTGAATAAAAATAATTGAATAAAAATAATTGAATAAAAATAAATGAATAAAAATAATTCAACAATAATAATTAAAAATAATCATAATTGTATTATAACTATAAAAAATAATTGAACAACTTTATGCCAAAAATAATTATTACACAATTATTTGACACGATTGTGTCAAAAGTAATTAAATAAATTTGTGTCAAATTAAACAAATAATTTTAAAGTTTTGAGTCAAAATAATTCCATAAAATTTTGATAAAAAAATACTGTTTTCTGTATCGATTAATATTTTTTGTTTGAATCAAAATTTGTAATTTTTGTAAATTGAAATCTATCAGGCATCATTTTCAGGAACTATTAAAAAGAACATTAGTTATTCATTACTGGATGCTGGACAATTTTGGGTTTAAAATCGTTCGAACAGAATGAGATTAAATTCGGCTCTTCACTCCATTTATTAAATCTCAAATTCTCCTTGCAAAAAACGTTACATTATAGTAATCCTCGCTTGGCACCGAGGATAATCCTTAAGATCACAAACAGAGATATTGTGCCAAAAGAATCGCAACATTTTCAAGTTTATGAAGAGGAAATAAATTCACTTTCCTTTCAGGCGTAAAGAAGTAATTTAGTACCTGTTTTTTTATGAGTTTACAATCCAGGGGAGATTTTTGATAACGATGGTAAAGGGATTCACTGAATTACACCAGAAGTTGTGTAATTCACTTTGTATAAAGCGATTTCAATTTTTCGGTCCTTTGTTTTGAAACACTCTTTTGAAGATTTTAATTATTTTGCAAATTATCCAATCTTTCCGAACTGCTGGGCGATTTTGTTGAAATTGTTTTTGAATGTGTCGATTATTTTTAAACGCTTCGATGAATTTTTAATGTTCCAATGATTTCTAAATGCCTTAATTATTTGCAAATTTTTCAATTATTTTAAATCCGCTCATTACTTGTAAATGTTTCAATTATTTTTAAATGTTTTCAATTCATTTTTAATACTCTAATTATTTTTAATTGTTTCGATAATTTTAATTGTTTCGATAATTTTAATTGTTTCGATGATTTATATGGAAGTATTATTACATTGTTTCGACAATTTAAATTGTTTCGATGATTTTTAATCGGCACAAAGATTTGCAGATGCTCTAATTATTTTTAATGGCTTCAAATGCTTTTAACTGCTTCAATTATATTCTAAAAAATCTGATGACTTGATATCTGATGAAAATCTGAAGATCTGATTACTTTTCGAAAGGGTGTTAATTCGCAAATCAAATTATTTACAAAATGATCCAATTATCCGATTGTTGACACAGACTTTTTGCAAAATGTGTCATGTTCTTCGAGCTGATTAAATTATTTTCGAAATGAGCCAATTATTTCCTGAAATGGATATTCGCAAAAACAGTTACAAACAAAAACAATAAAGTTTTTCGCGTAATGATGCAATTATTTTTTATTGAACTTTTATCACTGTGTTTGTGTTGGTCCTTTTTAGGAAAAACATCATTTTCCACTTTATGTCATCGTTTTAGCTCCTTAAAAGTTTATACGGCTGTACTCGTGTGTACGACTTTTGCTATCCACTCACTGTAGGAAGTCCGGTTCTATTACATTGCAGCAGCTGCAAACCCACGGGAAAGTGGGAAAATTAGTTAAATAATTACGAAGCACCTGCCATGACGTTTCATAACGAATGTGACGCACATTTGCGACAAACTAATGAATGTGCTCCTCAATCATTGTTTTCTGAATGCTATATTATCACTTGAATTTTCATCATTCTATACCCAAGTGATGTGTTATTTCATATCATATTCTTCCTCGTGAAATTTCATCATCAGAGATTCATTAAATTTTACTTCCATTTCGGTATTGTAATCCTAAAACTATTTGCAAGGGACATAAAATTATAACCACCTTGTTCAAGAAACTTTTGTATAAAATCGGTTTAAGTAGAATCGGCGTTCCGGTGTAATTTAAAAAGATACAATTTTAATGTCTTCTTTTTAATTTAAAATCCTTCTTAATTAATTTTATTGTCTTCATTTTGACTTTAATGTTTTCTTTTCAACATTAAATGCTTTTTCAACAGTTAAACCTTTTTCAACATTTAAGCCTTTTTCAAAATTTAAACCTTTTTCAAAATTTAATCCTTTTTCAACATTTAAACCTTTTTCAACATTTAAACCTTTTTCAACATTTAAACCTTTTTCAACATTTAAACGTTTTTGAACATTTAATCATTTTTCAACACTTAACATTTTCTTTTCAACTTTTAATGCTCGTTATTGCTTCAAAAAGAAACTTTTCCTAATTTATAATTTATTTACACTTCTAATGATTAGTTTTCATGAGAACTAATGAGTAAACACTCACGTAGTTTCTCGCTTAAAAAATAAGAGATCACAAACAAAATGAAAGCTTACGATGCTATTTCAGTACACCGAAAGTTCAAAATGAAATCCTATGTCACAGTTTTCAGTTTTCTTGCTAAAAGATAACGTTGACTTGCCCAGTAAAAGATACATACAAGAGAGAAATTTCTAAAGTTTTGCAGTACGGTAATGGTGTATATCCTTCTTCTCTCCATTAACGTTGCTCCTTATACTGCGAGCAAGAAGGAAGAGAAACACTGAATCTACTTATCGCAATGGATACTACACTCGTGTACAATTTTCCTACTTGCAAAGAATTTCTAAATGTGTAATGAATCCTGCTTTTTCCAGGATACAGTTTTGCATAACTTTTAAATGACCTGTGCTACATAATATGTGCAATTTTTTACATTTCATTCTGCACTTGTTGCAAGCCTTATAATTTTTCAAAACAAGAACTGTGTATTTATAAATACATAAATATTGCAACAAAATTCAAGAGTGAATTTAGTTTCATATTTTAATATTTCTGTATGAATAGAGAAATATTGGAAAAATATTGTGTTTTTGAATATAAAAATATTGCAAAAATATTGTATTTATAAATACAATTGTTTTGCAAACATTTTGTATTCGAAAATTCAAGAATATTGGAAAAATATTGTTTTTATAACTGCACAAATATTGCAGAAATATTGTATCACTTTTTAATATTAATTAAATATTGCATCACTTTTTAATATTAATTAAATATTGCATCACTTTTTAATATTACTATATTAATAAGTGATTAATTACTATTAAGGGCATGTGATGGAAAATGACGTCAGTAGTCACGTGATCCGTAACAAAAAATTTCTCAGCCGTTTTAGTTTTAAAATAATGAATAAATCATTGCAAAAATTTGTAGACAATTTAAAAATATTATCAAGATGGTCTGCCTTGTACAAAATTCATTTTTTTGTTTAAACAAAAATTATAAAATAATACACAAAACTTAGTTTATTTTAAGAAATTATTTTTAAACAAAAATGGTAATTAATTTGTACCAGATAGTCCACATAGTACCTAAACTTGTATCAACATTGCTAACCTTTCCTCAAGTTTCGTCAACTTCCAGCAAATTTTCTACAAGTTTAGAAACTTGAGGAAAGGTTGGCAATGTTGATAAATTTTCTACAAGTTTAGAAACTTGAGGAAAGGTTGGCAATGTTGATACAAGTTTAGGTGCTATGGGGGAGACCATCTTAAGAATATTTTATAAAAGTTTAAAAAGTTTTATGTTTTTTTTATTTTTTTTATTTTATAAATTTATAAATAATTAATTAAAAATTAATTAATTAAAAATAATTTTTTATAAATTATTTCAAGAATAAAATGGCGGAGAAATTTTTGGTTACAGATCACGTGACTACTGACGTCATTATCTATCACATGCCCTTAAGGTATATAATTCATATTATCAGTGTACCAATTTGTTTGACCAAATTTTTGCAGAGATGAAAAAAAACAATTATTCTGCACGATTCGGAAATTTCTGTGCTTTTAAACTAGGTGACTAAAAAATTCTGAAGCAATTATGTATGAATTGTATGTTTCGCAGCGTTTATACCACATGCCTCAAAAAGCATTCTATATGTATGCAGTCACTTCATGTTACCGCTTTAAATAATGCAGTAGAATCTGCATCCACGTTTGACAATTTTGCATAAATAATTCCAAAGTTATGCAACTCGAAGAAAGTTTCAAGTTGACCTTTAGCTAATTCAGAAATTTGCATGAATATTCTATATTTTAATTTGTTGTCTATTAACGTATAATTTAAGAAATGCAGATCTGAGAATAAGTTTCATTGGCACTGACAAATTTACATTATTTAAATTCTTGCACTGGACAATTTACTTTATTTTAATTCTTACATTTGAGAATATATTTTATTCAAATTCATACATTTGACACTTTACTTTATTTAACTTTGACAATTTAGTTTTTTTGAATTCTTACATTGATGTAAGATAAAAAATAAATAAATAAAGATAAAGAATAAATAAAGATAAAAATTGTTAAATTTATGTAAGCCGACGTTCAGATAAATTTATTTAAGATACATAAAATTCACTTTTATTTATAAAAAGGAATCCCTCATCCTTAGACTAATTGGTAAATAACAGCTCCTCGTAATTTAAACAAATAAAGATATTTTTGCTTCCATGAGGAATATAAATTTTGTTCGTAAAGAATATATAATTCTTTTTCATTACTAATGGAACGCTTTTGTGAAATACATTAAGGAGAATTAGTCATTTAAGAAGTAGAGTGTTTCGGTATGAGGAAGCATAATACTGTCGTTTAATGAAAAAAATAAAACAGTATCAACAGTTCATTGACTTGAACTCTATTTGAGAAACGTGCTCAAGTTCTCACGACTGTTTCATTGCCTTCAACAATGAAAAGAATACTTCTTTTTATCACTGATTTCAACTACATTTCTATCGCTCAATAAATCGGTGTCTTAAAACTAAAATATAAAATTTAGAATTCGCGTGATAAAAGTACACACTTGTGCTACTTCCGTGAAAATAATTTGCAATTAATTTGCATTTATTTTGTAATTATTTGCAATTAATTTGCATTTGTTTTGTAATTATTTGCAACCAATTTGCAAGGTCCAACATAGGCATGGATTTAAGTTATTTATTACAGCGGTAATTGAATGCAATTGAATATTTCATATATGTAATTGAAATCGCAACAATCAATTTTATTTATGACAAAACTTAAATTAAAATGTGTATTTATGATGGCTTTTTATTCATTGTTTTTTCGATTGTATAAATTTACTCTGCAATCACTTTTCTTTGATAAGAATGCTATAAAATCACTGTTGGCTTTTAAGGACCGGGAGATACTTTGCATGTTATAATAGGGTCGATATATAATAAGGATATGCGTGTTAATGTACTTGATAAAGCAGTATTTTACGTGATAACAAGTTTGTAAGAGAAAATTTCTCTTTTAATTATTTTCATTTTTTATTTTAATTAGAGAGCTTTATTAATTAGCGGAAGCCTCGGATATTCGAGACTTTCTTGAGAAATTCAAGTCGTAGTTCAAGATAGAAAAGAAAAATTTATCTTACAAACTGTTTTACAATTAAATTGAAACAATTATTTCTCCATTGGATTCAAATTTTTTAATGTTATCACTGACGTCATATTCCATCCCATGCCCTTAAATTATTGCTGAAATATTGCGAACGATTATTTATCATCTTTCTCAATTCGATTCAAAATTTTTAGATACTTTTTTCCCTACCAAATTTTTGATAATTTTAAAACTTCAAGTTGAACCTTCTATATAGATGAAAATTAAAGACTGTCGATTAAAAATGATTTTTCGAAAAATAAACTTTACCCGACTTTGTTTAAGTAAGTTAAGTTAAGTCAACGTGAACAAAATTCCAGGTTAGGTTTTACATTTCCTTTTCGAATAGGCCTAATTTTGAAAAAGGCCACTAACAAAGAAAGAAAGCCTAATTTTGAAAATACATTTTGAAATCAAAGGTAAATTTCCTGCCGGGGTAAATGTTAACACACTGTGGTAAATGTTTCATAAATATCTTTTCCCTTTTCAGCAAAAGGAAATTAATACATTATCTTTTAGAGATATTGGAGTGATTGTGGATAAATCAGATCCAATACTGACCGACTGTTCCCTGCTGCACGATTCACGAAGTTACGGATTTTGACAAAAGAGAGCGTACTTCAGTATCGTAAGAATTATATGGGACTGTGTACAGAAAAAGTCACTATGAGCGGCTTCTTCTATGTTATTACTTTTTCCTTCTCTATAATTTCATGTATTTTTTGTGTAATTTACGGTGCAACTATTATTTGAAATATCAGAAATAAAGCATTAAAAATGTTCAAATCAGTAATAAATCTCGCGAAATTCACGTCTCTTTCCAAAACGTGCGGTGAATCAATACTTGATGCTGTGAAAATTGCTCCTACTCCTAGCTTACACATAACCTGTAAACACAGTCAAAAATCGTCAGAAAGAAGAACCTTAATTAGTAAACTGCGTGCTGATGAAGGTACTGATGGAGAAAATATGATCAACATTGACAACATTATTAAAAGGTAAGAGATGTTTCTTTTTTTAATATTACGTCAATGAAGTTTTGTTATTTAAATTTGTTACATTTTATTTGCACTTTGTTTTCAGAAATGAAATGTTCCCTGACAAACATACACCATCGCTTTTATTTGATGGTATTCCATTTACAGAACTTCCAGTCTGTAATATAAAGACATCGCGAAATAATACAATCTTTTCAATATCTGATTATAACGGTAAGTATCTACAATAACACTTGTAATAATTAATTGACACTTTGTATTAAGACTGCGGAATAAATTTGAATTTTAAAGAAGATTGAATAAAAATTTCATTCATTTGAACGTTCAAAACTTGAAATAATATTCTGAAAAATAATAATATAATTTTTCAAGGACCTTAATTTTATAATAAAAATGTGTCAAACATTTGTCGCCTTTTGTCCGTAAATAAAATCAAACTTTCATTTTGTTATGTTTTTATAATGTCAAATGCATTTTCGCTGTGAACATTTTGTTTTTTGTAGTCCTGATGAGCTGTGTTCACAGCGAAAATGCATTTGACATTATAAAAACATAACAAAATGAAAGTTTGATTTTATTTACGGACCAAAGGCCACAAGTACACATACTGAAAACTATTTATTAACAAATATAAAATATATATTATTTATTAATAATAAATAATGGAACGAGCGGTAGCAATTTTGCACGTAGGAAAAAGTTTATATTGAATTTCACAAAAAAATTTCTACTCCAGAAAATATCAACAAATTTTATGTTATTTAAAACTGAATTTTGTAAATTAATATATCAAGGGATATAAAAAGTTTCTTTTAATAAACTTTTAGAATAACCCAACTTTTATTCTTGTATGCTAATTTATATTAAGTCTGAGTATAAATTCTAGTAAATGTGTCACGATTTAGAAAAAAACGTATACAAATTTAAAATATCCGTACAAAGAATTTAAAGATAAGAAAAAAGTTTGTACATTGTTTACAAATTATATTCATGTTTGTAAATAATTACTAAAATGTAATAAATATTAATAATTAATAATTACTAAAAAGTAGCAATTACTAAAAAGTAATGATTACTAAAAGTATATAGATAAAAATAAATAGATAAAAACATTTGTAAACAGATGTTACAAGAGTGTTTCTTAAAAAAATTTATTAATCTAAATAATTTAAACACATGCTAAAACTACTATAAATTTTAAGGAAACATACAATGGATGCACTCCTGTGGAATAGAGGGATATAAAAATACTAAAAAGGGTACAAATATTGCAGCCCAAACATCAGCTATGAGTTTTGGCACTGTACGTATTATTTTGTTTCAATCTAGCAACCTATATAATAAAAATTTAATTCTTGTAAAAATGGACTTAATATCGAAAAATTCTATTCAAAAAATGTTTCCTCTATAAATTACTTTATTTCTTTTATTCCAAGAAGTTTTTCTGACCAATACAAGTTCTTTGATCAAATAAATATTTATGATAAAATAAATTAATGTTTCTATCTCAGTATAAAGCATTATTATTATTATTATCCCAAATAGCACGAAATATTGCAGTAATATTGCTGCAACATTGCACGGTAATCTTGGCAATGTTGCGGAAATATTGCTGCAATATTGGGATGTCCGCCTTGCCGCAACATTGCCTGGAAACCTTGCCACAATATTACCAGGCAAGGTTGCCGCAATATTACCAAGCAAGGTTGTTGCAATATTGTGCCAAATATTCGCATATAGTATAAAAATTATTATACTTTGCTCAAAGTTACTCTGCAAATATTTGGTGCAATATTGCCGCAATATTACAACAAAATTACTCCAATATTGTGGCAACATTGCCTGGCAATATTGTGTCAAGGTTGCGACAACGCGGACATCTTAATATTGCAGCAATATTTCGTGCTATTTGGGATTATTATTATTATTATTATTATTATTATTATTATTAATTGTTTCAATTATTAATAATTAATCATTTTAATAATCAATCATTATAAACTCTTAAAAATGTAGCACCAAATAAAACTTCTAAAACGAACTAAATTCTTTTTTAGAAAGTGCTTGAAAAAGGATTCCAAAATGTAAAAGTTGTTATTCAAGGAATGGGTCCTGGTAGAATGGTGAGTAAAGTACTGACATTTATGCTTACAAAAAGAATTTTAATTAAAAATATGTTTAGAGAGCTTTGATTAAGAAAATAATAAACCTGTTTATGCTTGCAGTCCTCTATCAAAGGTTTGCAGATGAGTGGCCTTAATATCGTATCAATCACTGATGCCACTCGAGTTACATGGAATCCTGTGCGGGCTCGTAAGGTCAGAAGACTTTAGAATTATAATTGCGTGTTAAAAGCTGTGAAAACGACCACTACAAAATGTATAAATATGATTTATTAATTAAAAGTGTTATTTAATATGTACAATGTGCTTCTTATTTATTTATAATCCATTGCAATCTACTTCTAACCACTAATCCTCAAAAAAAACCACTGATTACGAATCTGACACCTGATTTTCAAAATTCAAAATGGCGGATCCAATATGTAGGACAAATTTGCTAATAATGCGAATTTTGAAAAAAAAGTGTAACAGTATAGTAGGGCTGTGTTATCACATTTTTTTCTTATAGAGGAAGTTTATGTTTTATCAATGTTTGAAGGAGAATGTTGTAATTTAGAGCAGTATTTGAGATTCAAGATTGAGAAGATTGAAGGTTATAGAATTGCGAATGCAAAAAAGTTGCGCATTTTGATATGATGGGTTAGGAGAAACCTTTGGTTAGAGTTTAATAACGTGTTATAAGATAGACAAATTGTGATCACTAGCACAAACTACACCATGAATATGTGCATGAAAATTGTTCGATCAGCTTCTATGTTACCCCTGGGACAAACCGGTACCCTGAGTAATTAACTATGATTGCGCAAGGATTCAAAATAGACACTAAATTTGTGTCGTTAAAATAATGAAATCCCTGCGGAGCACCTAAACTTGTATATCACCGATAACCAACAGTTTGAACTATGATATACCTACTATAACCGGGCGATCTCTATCTCAGGTTTCATTCTTATTTACAATTGTTGGCTCATTAACTTGATCCACGGAAATTTATGTAACTAGTAAACAAGCTAGGCACGAATCATAAGTTTACAACAAAGTTGTAATTCCCTTGGAATCTTTTCTATTTTTTTGGAAAATTTTTATACCTGACTAGCTGCGAAATCCTCAAATCAGAACAAATATTCTCACTATAAGAATATTGTATTCATTTTAATAACACTTTGCTTTTTCATTATGATTTAAGACAATTATCTGCTAATTTTAATAGAATATGATAATAAGTAACAATCACGTATTTTTTCAAAACAAATTTTATAAAATTTAAAGTTTTCAATATTTTGGGAAATCTCTGAGTTCATTTTGAAATCTTTAAACTAAAAATAAACAATTTCGTGAGACATTGACTTCGTAAGATGTCGACTTTCTCGGACGTCAATATTGTAGGTCGTAAATTTCGTCAGCAGTAGAATTCGTCAGGCGTCGATTTCGTTAGCCATTGATTTCGTCATTCGTTAACTTCGAATCCGTTGATCATGTCGAACATCACTTTTTTATTATATTATATAATATACAAGCGTAAATAATCTCGGTTGCTAACGCTCCTCGAAATTGTTTTATTTTACTAAAATTACATAAACTCAATGTTATTTTAGGCCCTTAGTCCAAAACTTAATTAAAAGTCTTAAAAAATTGTCATTTCTATTATTCTCTACCAAAAATGATGTAATATTGTCAGATATTAATATTTTTAAGATGTCTACGAAATTACACCAAGCTTTTGAGATGCCAAAAAGCCTGCCGTAAGGAAAATAACAAAAGCTCTAAAAGCCTCAATGTTAATTCAGTCCCTTTATCCAAAATTTAATTTAAAGTCTTAAAAAATTGTCATTTCTATTGTACTCTACAAAAAATGATGTAATATCGTCAGATATTAATATTTTTAAGATGTCTGCGAAATTACACCAAGCTTTTGAAGTG
>WNHD01000969.1:0-29149 GCA_011057455.1 Ganaspis sp. Gsp50
ATTCTTTAACAGTATAAGAATTATTCTTTAACAATATAAGAATGATTCCATAACATTATAAAAATAATTCCTGAACAGTATAAGAATGATGCTTTAACATCATAAGAATGATTCCATAACATTATAAAAATAATTTCTTAACAGTATAAGAATGATTCTTTACCAGCATAAGAATGATTCCATAACACAATAAAAATAATTTCTTAACAGTATAGGAATGATTCCCTATCAGTATAAGAATGATTCTTTATCAGTATAAGAATGATTCCGTAACATTTTAAAACTAATTCCTTAACATTATAAGAATGATTCCTTAATAGAATAAGAGTAATTGAATTGTTTAGAAATAATTCCTAAACAGTATAAGAATGATTCTTTATCAGTATAAGAATGATTCCATAACATTGTAAAAATAATTCCTTAACAGTATAAGAATGATTCTTTATCAGTATAAGAATGATTCCATATCAGAATAAAAATAATTCTTTAACAGTATAAGAATGATTCCTTTATAGAATAAGAGTAATTGAATTGTTTAGAAATTATTACTTAACAGTATGTACATTATTTTTAAAGCACACAACAAATTATTTTAAAACAATAAAGACTTTATTTCTAAACAGTCTAGAAATTATTCGAAAAGATTATACAAATGATTCCAAAAGATTATACAAATGAGTTTAAAACATTATATAAATGATTCCAAAACATTGTATAAATGATTCTAAAACATTATTCAAATGATTCCAAAACATTATAGAAATGATTCCTCAACAGAGTAGGATTGATTCTTAAACGAACTATTAATAATTTCTAGACAGTGTATTTTACTTATTTATTTTAATTTATGAAGGACGCAACTTCCACCGTATAGGAATGATTCCTAGACAGTATATCAATAATTCTTCAACAGTACAGGATTAATTTTCAAATAGTGCATCAAAAAGCCTTTAACAGCATAACAATAATTCCACAAAAGTATAAAATAATATCTAAATAATCTAGAAATTATTCCTCAACGATCTAGGAAGTATTCCAAAGTGCGGTCTAGAAATTATTTCAAATGGTTTAGAAGTGTTTTCCAATCGGTTTGAAATTGTTACCAAAGGGTCTAGAAATGATTCCCAAAAGATCTAGCAATGGTTCCTAAAGGGTCCAGAAATTATACTCAAAAGGTTTATAAGTGATACTAAAAGGGTCTAGAAATGGTTCCCAAATGGTGTAGTAATGGTTCCTCAATGGAGTAGGAATGATTCTTAAACTTTATTCATCAACAGTCTAAAACTGATTTCTAAATAATCTAGCAATGATTCCTAACTATTTATCGATGATTCCACAGCAGTATATTAATAATTCACAAACTTTACACGAATAATACAGAAAATGCACAAATAATAAAGTGCATAAATAATTATTTAGCAGTACAAAAATAATTCTTTAGCAGTACAAGAATAATTCTTTAGCAGTACAGGAATAATTCTTTAGCAGTACAAGAATAATTTTTTAGCAGTACAAGAATAATTCTTTATCAGTACAGGAATAATTCTTTAGCAGTACAAGAATAATTTCTTAGCATTACAAGAATAATTCCTCCATAGTATAAGAATGATAAACAGTTCATCAATAGTTCCTCAACGGTATAGGAATAATTCTCGAATGGTATATAAATAATTCCGTAACTGCATAGGAATAATTCCTCAACAGTATAGAAACAACTAAATAGTCTATAAATGTTTTTAAAAAAAACGAAGTATGAAATTCGTAGTCCTACTTTTAAAAAAATCAGTTACATTTTCTGAAACTTCAATTTTCTTGGTGTTAATTTATTTATGAAACTACACATGACGTAACATCTTTATTGACCCTTGTTTGCTAGTTTTATGTATTTTTCACGATCTTTCTAATTTTCTCAAGTACCTTCAAAGGCCAAATTATCATGTCCAAGATTTCTGATGTGAAACTCGCCATAATCAAATAACTTCTTGGAGAATTTAAGTGCCAATTAAAATTTAATTGAAAGCAATATACGGTGGTCCTAGAACGGAACTGGTTGTTTAATAAACTACCTGATTTTCTCTTACATACTATGCTCAAAGTCAAGTAAAAACTTAATATTTCCACTTTTTTTTTCGTTTCCTTCCTTTTCTTTTTGTGATTTTTTATGAACGGGAAAAATGTCAACGGGAGGAAGTTAGCAGTGTAACACGAGCTGTGAAGAAGGGAAGAGATTAAGTTTTGCATAAAGAGGCCAAAAAAGAGTGGCTCCGAGTGGGAAAAAGAGAGGAAAAAAAAGAGCAAGGCGCACTTATCGTGTTTGGCTAATTCGCTCGAACGAAAACGGTGAAATAAACGAAAGAACGCGAGCATTTGCACGAGTTTGTATGCGCCTGTGTGTACGCATAGTCGTACAGTAGTTAGTATAGTTACACGGCACGCAACATAAGTGGCGTTTATACTTTATACGAGCATGCCTGTTGAGCCGCGTCAATGCGCTAGAACCGACAACTTGAACCGGTTCACGTTTTGCGTAAAAGTAGAATGCGAGCCTTACTGGTGTCTGCCAATTTTAGATCTTGATTTTCCAAAATTTACACAAAAATGGTGAAATAATTGACCCAGAAAGAAACTGATACTTCGTGGAAAAATATACGATCTTTTTGTCCGACTTTTCTTTGAGAGGTATTAAAACGTATTCCCGAAAATTTCTGGTTAGGATTTTTATTGAACTATGAGATCTTAATATATAGAATTCGTTTTTGAATTTTTAATCTTTATTCTTTATTAACATATTAACGGGCAAAAGCCCTTTAACTACAAACTATGTTACATAATAGTGGACCACGTCAACACATCTCTATTGCTAGATAATAATGATTTTAGATCAGATTGCTATTGCTAAATAATAATGATTTTAGATCAGATTTAAATTTATCCTCAGGCGCAAACAAGTCCAAAAAACGAGCGTATGAATTTGCCACTTTGCAGATTCTGTTAATTGGTGAATTATCTCCATACACTGTTCCATGTATGCCTAATTTAAAAAGTGTCGTATATCTCATACGCCTTGGAGGTGCAGAAAAGTTAATAAGTGCCAGTAATTCAGGACAAATAAATTTGCTATTAATGATTTTATATAAAAATAAAAGGTCAGAGTATACAAATCTAGAAGACAGAATTGGAATGCCAAGCTCATGTCTGATTTGACTGTAATCATGATCAAATCTGTCTCTAGTCATACCCAATCTCCACGCAGCAAATCTTAAAAATTTGTTTTGTACACGCTCATACCTAATTCGGTAAATTTCAAAATATGGAGAACAGATAACTGACGCAAATAAGATTGTTAAGTAGATTAACTTTAAACTAGTATTGGAAATTAGTTTCCTTATAATCGTGCAATTGATATTTTCTTGATTTTAAAGTAGAAACTCAATAGAAATTCTTTGCATTGTATTGACGAATTTCTCACGTTTTGGGATGCTCTTAAGAGTTGAGGAGATAGCAACTGATGCTGTCCACATGTTAACGAGAACCTAAGCCTACCGCAATAAAATGTCGCGCAGTCAATTGTAACGTAGCTTCGACTCGGAAAATTTCTTTATGGGTTTGGCTAGGCAAAAAAAATCTCCAATGTTGCCACATTTTCCAAATTGCATTTTCAACACAAATTTGTACAAAAAGGGTTTCTGGCAACACTGGTAAGAGCCAGTGGAAGCGTCGTTTTGGATCAGTATGCCTTCGAACTTAGAATGTACGACAAGTCACAGCCAAATTGTACTTTTAATTTTGTAACTGTTTTTCATGTGTTAAGTTTATAATAAATATGTTTTCTACACAGAAATAATTACCATTATTTTATTTAACAAAAAAACAACTATTTCTGAATTTTGAATTAATACAGCACAGATACGCGTGCAAACATCGGAGATTTCAAATTTTTAATAATTTTCTTTTCTTTATGTATCTTTAGTATTTGATATTAAAGAATTTATCATAAAACAAAGCTATTTTCATTTAGTATATATAATTAATATATAATTTAATATATAATTCTGATTCCCCGAGGATTGACTTCCAAATTCCCGCATTGGAATTTAGAAATAGAAAATAGAATTTTATACTTGTAGAAAATCGATCATTTCCAGTTCTTAGTTTGAAAATGTTATTTTAGATCAGGTAAAGCAGGGACGAAAATTTATAACAAATATTTAAGTGTACTCAGGATTGCTGGCGACAGAGATTATTAGGGTACAGCAATTAGTTTAGGAAAAACGAGTCATTTTATTGTCCTGCCGATCCAGATCTACGGGACCTGGGCTACAGTTAGTTAAGGAATGATCCTTGTAACGAGCAGATCGTTTTGTAACCGAGAACTTGTAATTTCTTTAATTTAGTTTAATAAAGTTTTCTTTTGCCAACTAAATCGCTCCTATATATTTTCTCATATCCTCAACAAATATTTATTCGGATATTTTGTTTCTGTTTAAATTAATTAATGGTTTTGTTTATTGTTCAAGAATTGTTACATGCTTTGATTTCTCAAACCCGATGAGGTCGTGTCGCAGCCTAGTATAATTTTTTGTCTTATACTCATTGTGAAACTGTTTAAAATCACGTTTTGATTTTGCGGCGAGTACTTTTTGTTGAAACTGATCGCAACTGGTAAAGCATAAAGAGTCTACGAAGTAAGATGCATCAGGGACTTTTTCGCTTAGGGGCCAAGCCTTTCGCCCTTGAAGACAATGGGGGTCAGTCTCGACGTCATCTCGCAAGGCCATCTTCCTACGACACGGGTTCGTGGCACATGCGCGTGAGACTGTAATTCAAGCTCTTTATTTGTCCGTAGCCTGGAACGCCAGATTTAAATGAGACAATACACATAGTTGCGATCATGGGCGGGATTAAGACGCTGCGCTGGATTCCATATTTGGCATCGATCCGCGCGGCTCGTTCCCGAGGGAACCTTCGACATGCTCCCGCACCGTAAAAGTGACATTAAGATATCTTACGCCTTTCTGAACTTTATGCTTCCTCGAAACCACCGGAATTCTCCGTATCAGCACTAGAGTGATTCTCCCTCTGCCTGATCGAGTTACATGCGTTCCTGTATGTAAATTAGGAATGTTGCCAGCAACCGATCGAGATTCGAGTGCTCAGGCAACTATAAAATTAGCCATGCGTTTCACTTCTCATTAAGGAATCGTTTTGTCGTATTTTAGCAATCCGATTAGGCAGACAATTTTAGAGGGACGAAATTCAATCGAAAGATAGCTGGTTTCGGATTTTATCAGGTAGACCAAGATTCCTTGGGATTGTTTTACATTTGTAACAACAGGGTATGCATTTTAGGAAACGATTTTGAAACGGAAAGTGAAACGACAGTAATTCGTTTGACCTTTTGCAGATGAATTCCGATTGAGTTGATATTCGTGTGAAATAAATGATCGTCGATTTGGATTTTCTTGTTTTTTCTTGTCACATATTTTAGGCATGCCATTGATTATTTGTTCGCAGAGAGAAGCTGGATCTCAACTATATATTGTCGTTAATGGACATAAAATAACTACGTCTGAAGATGCTTCTATTTTAAATGCTTTCGACATATTATTAAAATTGCATTTTATAACAAATGCTTATTATTCAAAAAGTTTGCAATTCTTTTATAATTTTATTGAATCATTTTTATATAAAATTCCTTCAACAAAAGCCGGAAATTCTGTTATAAACTTTCATATT
The DNA here is from genome assembly GCA_011057455.1 of Ganaspis sp. Gsp50. NCBI lineage: Eukaryota > Metazoa > Arthropoda > Insecta > Hymenoptera > Figitidae > Ganaspis > Ganaspis sp. Gsp50. The sequence continues at coordinate 5,737 of WNHD01000969.1, forward strand.
TCACTCACTAATTTAAATGTAGTTTTTATACTTGCTTAGCTTTTTAAATAAATATTCTTATTTAAAATAAACACATTTTTTCACTTTCAACCTCATCACATTAATTAAGCATACAGTAATCATTTACAGTTTTGTAAAATAATTAATTTTAACAATAAAAATGATTAAATGTTTAATAACGATGATTAAATGTTTAATAACGATGTTTAAATGTTTAATAACGATGATTAAATGTTTAATAAAGATGATTAATTATAATATTAAAAACAATAGATTGGAAATAGTAGAAATTATTAGTTCTATCAGTGAAAATGACTGATTTTTCATTACATTTTATTGATTTAAATCAATATCACAGTTTTGTAAATTCATTAAATTCAAGAATGAAAGTGATTAAAAATTTAATTAAAATGATTAATTGCAATAGTGAAAATAATTGATTGAAAATAGTAGAAATAATTGATTGAAAATAGTAGAAATTATTAGTTCTATCAGTAAAAATGACTGATTTTTCATTACATTTGATTGATGCAAATCAATCACAGTTTTGTAAAATCGTTAGTTTTAACAATGAAAGTGATTAAAAGTTTAATAAAAATGATTCATTGTAATAGTGAAAATAATTAATTGGAAATAATAGAAAGGATTAATTTTGTTTGTAAAAATGACTGGTTTTGTAATTAAATTGATTGAAATCAATCATCTATTTGACTGATCTAAATCAGTCAATTTAAATGATATGTCAGTGAGCGAGTTTACATTGATTGAATCAGTCAAATTTGATTTGATTAATTTTCAGTCAAATTTGATTGATTTTCAGTCAAATTTGACTGATTTTTGCTAAGAGTGCGTCTCATGAGAAGTCGGTGGCTAAATTTATCGAAATAAAAATTAAATTAACCCAAATCACAATGAAAATATTTTATCGCGAGTAATTAGTGCAGAAAGGACATGCATGTTTTGCTTCCATTCACTTATAAGATTAACGATTAGCGTTTAAATGACAACGTACAATATGTTGGCGAAAATGTTATATGATACAGAGAAGGACACATTCCATGCATCAATTTCGCGTAGGTAGTTTGGAAACCTATTTTGCTTAGACCCCCTAAAATCATTACGGGTTAGTCATATGGATAAATTCGGCTTTCTACATAAAGAATATTCTAAATATTGAAACATTAATTAATTTTAGAGTCTAAACGAATTGCTAAAAAGGTTGGTACTAAAAGCCTGCTTTTTTGGCTCGTGTTCAAGTTTATTATATTACCATTTCTTAATTAGCCACAATGTACGAAAATCAAATGCCACTTTTTCACAATCCACTTTCTCTGGAGTTCGTAAAGTTTCGTTTTTACGAACTTGGCTCCAGGAGTCTAATCTGAGAATGTTGTTACCCAATCAGAGCCCAATCATGTAATGCACTCGGGTCGATTCCGGTTTAAAAACAACAGTAAAAGTCAATCTTAATGAGTCTTTAGAATATTCAGAAATTTGTTTTCTGCTGTTAATGTCTCGAGCAATTTTCCACAAAGACGCGAATGCTTCTTTTTGAATAAAATTATCTAAATAACTTCAACCTTTCCTTTCTCTTTTTACCCTAAAGTGAATCTTTAATCGGCAATAACTAAAAACGTTTTTACCGTATCATAAATAAACTTGTTTGGTGCCACCAAAAAAAAACTGCATAGACTTTTAGTATATTCAAATCCTGCTGGTCTTGTATGAAATTGATAGGACCTTTTTTCAAAGACTGCAACTTTATCGTTGATGGGCCAACTTCTTTTTTTTTTTGGTTAAAAACCGAATCTAATAAAATTCGGTAAACACAACCTTGAATTTTCGACTTTCTCTTCTTTTTTACATTCTTCCTCACACGATTTTTTGCACATCCTAATTTAATACCCTCTGTCTAAAGAAACTTTCTTCTTTATTATGTTCTAAACTAATAAAAGCAAAATTTATTGAAAGATACTCGAGATGCCGTTTTGGAACGATAAATATTTGATATTATGCTGTAAAAGTTTTGATTCCCAGAAGAATTAATGTTACTTCGGTAGGAAAATAATAGCTTGAGACTTTGAGGGCAAGAAGGTTAATTCGTCTGGATATTTTATGTCCGATCATAAAAGCTCTCTACTGTGTGGATATTTTACACATAGTGCTTGCTGTTCTTAGGAAACAGATGCACTTTATTTATATTTTCACACGTGTATTTTTTATCGTTAAAACCTTTTATTACATTTTATTGCTTTTATGAGAATAATTCATTTTTTACGATTTTATTCTCTTAAACTTTCGCTACATTTGACAGGTTATAATTAAATTCCCATAGCTGCTAATTTGATGCCTAAAATTTTTTAGCTCATCATTATTTTACAAAGGTCAACTCTTTTTCTGTCAAACGATCCTTAAATGATTTTTAAATTATCGTTGGAATATTTCTTAGCCATCTTAAGACGTTCTTTAAAATTTGAAGATTGTTTGCCTTCAAAAATTTGAAGATGGTTTTCCCTAAAAAATTTGACGATAGTTTGAAGATTTAATTTAATTTTGAAGATTTAAGGTTTTTATTTTATTTTATTTTATTTTATTTTATTTTTATTTTATTGATTTAAGGTAGTCTCAAATTTTTAAAAATTATTTGGATAACTCTAAACGAGTTTAAAATTTTTCTAAACCATTTTCGATAATGTTAGAGAATCTTCAAATTATTCTAAAAATTTTTAGAACACATTAGACGTTCTTGAAAACTATTTCGTAATATTTGAAAAATTTTTCTAACCGCGAAAGAAATTATCCTGAATAGTACATATTTTCCTAGTGTGCTTATAATTTTTTTATACCATCTCTGAATGAAGGTATGACAATTCATTTTTTTACTAGGTTCGATGTAACTTTCTCCATGATTATTTCTAGGTTGTCTTGGAATGTATAAAAATTAGTCTAGGCTGGCATAATGTTTTTAGAAGGCTGACAAACTTTCATTTGACATTTAAACTTCTATTCGATCTATTCTAAATTGTCTAAAGTCATTCTGAAAGTTTTTTGACTCATCTAAAAAATTATCGAAGATGAAGAATATCACGAGGACGTCTAAATTTTATTTAAATTATTTTAAAGTTTCTTTAGATTGTCTAAAATTTTAAAATACCTTTTTATTGTTTAGGCAATTTTTAACGTTATTGTAAAAAGAGTATACATTTTAAAAATAGGTTTTATTAATTATTTTTCTATTGTCCTAGGCCACAATTTTTTATTTCTAGGACAATATCAATTTCACTACAAGGATGTGAATTTTGTTCGGACTATTACCAATTTCTCTAGGCAATTATTGTTTTCATTTTTTAATGTTTGAAAGTCTCCCGAAACAAAGTTTAAGTTCCGTTAGAAAAAATCATAATTTTGGTAAAGTCTAAGTTTTAACAAGCAAAGTTTAAGTCTCGCTGGTCAAAGTCCAAGTTTCAACAAACAAAGTCTAAGTCTTATTAGTATAAGTCTAAGTCTTACTAAGCAAAGTCTAAGTTTTATTAGTCAAAGTCCAAGTTCTAACAAAGAAAGTCTAAGTCTCACAGCTTAAAGTCTAAGTCTTACTATAGTCAAAGTCTTAGTTTAAACAAGGAAAGTCTAAGTTTTATTAGTCAAAGTTTAAGTCTCACTAGTCAAAGTCTAAGTTTTATTAGTCAAAGTCTAAGTCTCACTAGTCAAAGTCTAAGTTTTATTAGTCAAAGTCCAAGTTCCAACAAACAAAGTCTAAGTCTCACAGCTTAAAGTCTAAGTCTCACTATAGTCAAAGTCTTAGTTTGAACAAGAAAAGTCTAAGTTTTATTAGTCAAAGTTTAAGTCTCACTAGTCAAAGTCTAAGTCTCACTAGTCAAAGTCCAAGTTCCAACAGCAAAGTCTTATTTTTCTTTATACTAATTTAAATGTTTCTTTTTCACTTTTTCCTTGCCTTAATTTTCCTCACTGTTCCCCTCTAATATTTTTTCTTTCACATTTAAAATTTTTCGTAAAATTCCTAAATCTGCTTTGATTAAAAGCAATTTTTATAAACTTTCCCCGAAAAGAATTTTGACGTTTGTATCTTGTGAAACTTTCTTCACAATTAATTGAAATTTATTATCTTAAGTAACGTTAAAAATTTATTATGTCACTGTGAATTGCATTATGCGATTTACATTATCAATAAAAAGAGAAGAAAATACTTGATTTTTCAAATAAAAATTCTACATTTCGATGTTTCTTTTATATGTCAGGTTATGTTGATTCTTTTATATAACACAATCAAAAAAATTGCACCAACTTACTTCAATAAATTATTCTACGAAATGATTCGAGAATATAACGAAGGACTTGCAACAATAAATTTCTGAAGGTACATAATCAACAATTCATGAAACAGCAAAATTTAATGGAACTAATGAAATAATAGAAATCAGTCAAATTATTTAATCAAATTTATTAAGCAACAGGAAAAGTTATAGAAATAATTTATGAATAATAGTAACGATTGTTTTTATTATCATTATCATTATTATTTTCTTTTTTTTTACAAAAACAAATGTCGTAGGAGAGGGGAAAAAATGCTTTTATTATTATTATTATCATTATTATACATTATGTATAATACACAACATGTAATGTATAATATTATATAATGCAATGTTTATAACAATACAAAAACTAAAAAGAATAAATAAAAATGCATTAAATAAAATTTTATCTCTGAACTAAATTTATTACGAAAACCGTTTTAGCTGTTTAAAGGCAATTTTCGTTATTTGACTATGAAATGTGGAATAAAACATACAATTTTCTACGAATAGCTTGTTTTCAATGAACTGTTGCGCTGCATACAAAACAAGTATAAATTGCAGTTTCCTGATTGTAAAAAAAACTATGCGCAAGTGTTCTTACTGTCGAATGCATGGCCTTATATAACTGTGTTTAAAAGTCAATACACAAGTTATAAAAAGAAGCATTTTAATTAACAGCTTATGTTGAAATAATGTTACTTGAATATTTCTTGGAAAGATAATTTTCAAGTAGCCAGTTTTCGTATGCATTTTACGACACTTAATTTTTATTTCAATATTTTTAGAATACTTTTAGAACCAAATTTAACGGAATATTAAAATTTTAATTACTATCAGTTATACAATTATTCTAATTTCACTAATGTGCCGATTATTCAGAAGCTTCTCTTTTTATTGATTTTTCACTTAAGTTAATTATGAAGCTATGCCGTTCTCACTGAGATTAAACAAATTTATGTATCTGTTTGACGAAATGTTGAAATTTAGTTGAAAGAAGCGCTGTCGTTAAAATCTCTTACACAACTATTTCAAGCATTGAAATTACTTTAACTACTTCCCAAATAGTTTTGAAATAGTAACTATTTACTGCCAAGTATGTAAATTACCGACAAGTACCTGCATTATTTTCTGGTAGCAAAATTATTAAAAGATCTTCTCAATGTAGTTTAGAAATTAAATCCTAACAATTCTAGAATTGCATCTTTTGTTTTATATCCAGTGCCTGAATTACTGCTAGGTACCTGAATTTCTACTGACGGTACCTGAACTACTTAGTACCCGAAATGGAATACTTACTAAGTACCTGAAAATTTTACTAATATTTTAGTTTTTTCAAAATTAATCACAAATAATTTAACAGAACTTTAAGTACTTAATTATTGTTTTTTAATTAACTTCAATTCAATGTAGTTAGACAATTTTATATTCCTTTTGATATTGAAAGAATTTATAGAAATATTTGACGTAAGATTGACATTAACATGAAAAAATGTGCGGTCATTGAAATTAGTTATACAACCATTCCACGCATTGAAATCTCTAAGTCGTGACAGTTTATAAAAATCTTTTAATAAATCTTGGATCAAATTCAGGAATTAAGCTATTAGTTTCTTTAATTTGTTTTTATAATTAGTTGATCAAATTATGTAGTCGCATTTATTCAATATAATATAATATGAATCAATTAGTAAAAAGGAAAAACATTATAATATTTAAATAGCATGTTTATTAATTTTTGTTCGAAAAACAAGTCAATTAGGGAATCATTAACTTTGATTTTGCCTAATGGAATCGAATTCATTAGAAAAAAGGTAATTGAATACAAATAATTACGTAGCTATTAATTATCGAAATATTTATCCAGTTGCTCTATTTTCAAGAATTTTAAGATACTTGCTTTAGGCTTTTTAAAACTTCCATTTGACAATGTCCCTTGAATACTATCAGGTACATAAAAACTAGAAACTACGAGTAATTTAATTCTAGCAGGTATTTGAATACTAGTAAATATTTGAATGCTAGTAGGTACTTAAATACTAGTGGGTCTTTGAATACTAGTAGGTACTTGAATACTACTACGTATAATACTTATTCCTAGTATGTACTTAAATAGTAGTACGTGGTTGCTTAGAAGTAGGTACTTGATTAATAGTAGGTACTTGATTAATAGTAGGTACTTGAATACTACTACGTATAATACTTATTCCTAGTAGGTACTGAAATAGTAATAGGTGGTTGATTAAAAATAGGTACTTGAATACGAGTAGATACTTTAATACTGGTAAGTACTTGAATACTAGTAGGTAATTGAATGATACTTGAAATAACAGTACATATTTAAATACTAGAAGGTACTTGAATACTAGAAGGTACTTGAATACTAGAAGGTACTTGAATACTAGTAGTTACTTGAATACTTGAAGTTACTTGAATAGTAGTAGGTGGTTTAATTCTAGTAGGTAATTGAATTCTAGTATGTAATTGAATACTAGTAGGTAATTGAATACTAGAAGGTATTTGAATAATAGAAGGTAATTGAATACTAGTAGGTAATTAAATACTAACTGATAATTGAATACTAGTAAGTAGACGAATACTATTAGATATTTGAATAAACTTTTCTTGTTACACAAGCATCTTAATTTCAAGAATATCCAGAAAATCGTCATGAATTATAATTTGTCGCGCTATTAACAAAGCAATGCACGTGAAAATAATTATTGCAATTCTTGGACTTAAGAGTCACCTGGAGTATTTCAAGTCCCAATTAAATGTTGAAGGCACTCAAAACTATAAAAGCACTGTTAATTGTATATTCACTGAGTCCCACTAAAAAGCACACAAACTGTTAATGTCTTCTGAACTCACGAAGGCGGGACGTCATCCAAGTGTAATTACCCCATCATCAATTAAAAGCAGCAAGTCCATTTTGTTTACTAACTGTACTCTCCGATGTGTTTCTTTTTCTCTTAACAAGAAGGCAAAAAAATCAAGTCTGCATTTTGGCGGATCAGGTACTTTTTTTTTGCACGGGCTAATTGAGAACAAGATAAGTGTTTTTTTCGGTAGTGGTTGCTCATGAGCATTGTGGGATGAGACGTGAGGTGTGAATGGTCTCATGGACGTCGAGCAAAATTAAACGTTAACTTTCAGGAGAGAGAAAGAGAGATAGAGGAGGAAGAGCCCGGAATGATTAAAGTGTCCGTTAACGTGAGTTAATTGATCTCTCAGTTAATAAGAGGCTTTCAAGAATTCAGGTTCCGGCGGCCTCTGAATACTGGGCCCACAAGTTGCGTGCTGTAATCAGCCGTAAACGCATCGTCGCACGCTTTGCTCTTGATTACCATTCGTCTCCAGCTCGACGAATTAATCATGCGTCACAGAAGGCACATTCAGCTTAAACTATAAGATAATTGTTTCAACATCCTTCAGATCAATTGAGTATCCAACTCGACAATTGCAAGTCTTCATTTTGATACCTGATAGGTGGTAAACCAAATTTTGCTACTTGACAACTGGTACTCGATAAAGTTGATTTTTTATAACTGGTATCGAATATTGTTGGTATTTTTCAATTGGTACTCAATAAATTTGGTACTTGACAACTGGCACCCAATAGTATTGGAACTAGATTGTAACTGGTAACAACTAATCCTGTGAGTACATATTGATACTGAATGTACTTATCGATACTGTAAATACCAATTGATACAGTAAATACCAATTGATACTGTAAATACCAATTGATACTGTAAATACCAATTGATACTGTAAATACCAATTGATACTGTAAATACCCATTGATACTGTAAATACCACGTGGTACTGTAACTACCAATTGATACTGCGAATGACAATTGATACTGTAAATACCAATTTATAATGCGAATGCCAATTGCTACTGTAAATGCCAATTGATAATCCGAATACCAATTGATACTGTAAATAACAATTGGTAATGTGAATACCAATTGATATTATGAATACCAACTGATAGTGCAAATATCAGTTGATATGAATACCAATTGATACTGTAAATATCAATTTATACCAAATATACTACCAATAATCCTGTAACAATACCAAATGATGCTGATACAATACGAATTCCAATTGATACAATGAGTACGTATTGATGTTTTGAATAACTGATTTGAATCAACTGATACTATACACATAAGCACGAATAGAAACTGTGAGTACCAATTTCTCCTGTTAGGGAGTACTAATTAATATTTTAAGTACCAAACGATGCTATACTGTAAGTACCCAATTGATACTCTGAGTAATAAACTTATATGATACTTTGAATACCAATTGTTACGATACTTTGAATTTTAACTATTGCAATGAATACCAAGTGTTACAGTAAATACCAACGGTTACAGTGAATACTAACTGTTTAAATGAATACCAATTGTTACAGTAAATACCAACGGTTATAGTGAATACTAACTGTTTAAATGAATACCAATTGTTACAGTAAATACTAACTGATACATTAAATACCGTCTGTTTCAATCGGTACCAATTGTTATAATGAATACCAACTGTTACAGTAAGTACGAACTGTTACAGAAAGTGACGGATGTTATAGTGAGTACCAAATATTATTATACTACGAGTATTAACTGTTACAATGTGTACCAAATATTAAAGTAGTATTACCACCAACTTTTATAATGACTATCAACTTTTACTGAGAGTACCATCTATTTCTATGAATACCAATTGTTTTGAAATTGTAAGAATCCAATTTTATGATATAGTAAGTACCAATTGTCACCAAGGATTATTAAATTGTATGATACTTTGAGTACCAATTGATACTGTAAATAACAATTGATAATCTGAGTACCAATTGATGCTGTAACTAACAATTGATACTGTAAGTAACAACTGGTACTCTAAGTAACAATTTATACTGTAAGTAACAATTGATACTGTGAGTAAAAATTGATAGTGTCAGTACCAATTGATACTCTCAATTCCAACTGATATTATGAATACCAAGTGATATAAATATCAACTGATGGTATGAATACCAATTGATATTATGAATGCTAACTGATAGTGCAAATACCAATTGATATTATGAATTGCAAGTATGAATACCAATTGATATTATGAATACCAATTGATATCATGAATACCATCTGATAGTATGAATACCAATTGATATCATGAATACCATCTGATAGTATGAGTACCAACTGGTGCATAAAATGATAATGTTAGACCTCATAACTGATACTGCAAGTGCCTAAGTACATTTGCAAATAAGTAAAGTACTTTGTTACAATACCATAAACGAAAATACCTAATGGTACATAAAATCCAGTTGAATTATAAGCGATCCCTAAACACAAGGATCCACTTTTTTAACGAATCACTCAACAAATTGTAAAGAACTTTTCACTCCAAGTTTAATAGAAACCAAAACATAGCAGGAACGTCGGCAGGTATCTAAAATGCCGCCGAGGTACTACTAAAAGTACCGGATATTTGCAAGGTTCATTTGCCAGCAACTGGGGGTTGTAAAAGGACTGCGGCTAGATCGGATGCCTTTCTAGGAATCCAACTCGGAATCGATCTACTTCAATCAGGGAATTTACCTTCACTGGTATCGTGGCATTTCGATCGCCGGTGGTCTTCGTGTCCCTGCGCGAAGAAACGGAAGAAGAAGTAGTAGAAGAAGAAGAAGAAGAGGAGCTGGAGGAAAAAGAAGAAATGCTGGTATGGAGCACTCGCGTTCAACAACTGTCACTATCCTCGCAAACAAGCCGGTCGGCCGATCTCGTGGAACCCAAGCGCCATGCTGACCGGGATCAAAGGTAACGAAACCGGTCACCCTTAACCAGATCCTTGCACTCCAATCGACCCGGAACAGTTGCCGTCCAAAGACGTCACCCGCGACACTTGACACCGGAAGATCTTGATCGCTGCGAATAAAACTGATCCCGGGCTGGGTGAAAATTGAAGAGTTGGAGGACAAAAACTGATTGGCAAACTGATCGGGAGGTTCGGTCGGTGACCGATCGCGAGACTTGTGCCGGTGGCACTGAGTTGCAGCCGCAACCGATCGCTCGAGGTCTACTCGGCTGCACGCACGTTCTCCGCCGAGCGCCGAAGAACTAATAAAAGCTGGGCCTTAGCTTGAAACTGCGTAGGCCGCTTACTCCTTCCACCTCGCATCCCACCGGCGCTGCAGACTCGCGGATCGACGGACAGACGGACGGGTCGTCAAAGATAGAGAGAGAGAGACCCAGAGAAAGAGGGCCCAGTGAGAGAAAGAGGGAGGACCAATAAGAAGAGAGAGAGAGAACCCGCGGGAGAAAGAGAGAGGACCCACGGAAGAAAGAGAGAGGCCCAACGGGAGAAAGAGAGAGGCCCAACGGGAGAAAGAGAGAGGCCCATCGAGAGAAAGATAGTGGACCAACGAGAGAAAGAGAGAGGAGAGAAAGATGCAAACACTTGAACAGACAAACTAAGAGATGAACAGGTACACCGCGGCAGGGCCCACTGTTGAGCGTCACTCGGTCAAGGTCCCCCTCCAAAAACCTGCATCAGAGAGTATCAGAACTCGGTCCATGGACATCGCTATACTTGGTGCGTCCAAGGCGTAATACAGTGCGAGGGTGGTCACGACCTGCTGCGCTTTGTACATCAGATCAAAGCCATGTACGAATTCGGACGACCTTCGACGATCTCACCAAATATTAAAAAGCTTGCTCATTCCATCAGCAATATTTCACAACTGCTATTTTTCTTCCAATTTACTTTTCGAATAATCCTCTTTTTCTCTGAACGAGAGACATTGAGGACTTGGAATTGTGGTGATTGTGTCTATAATCACCTAAGACTTGCGAATTTTAAAGGTAAATCCGATTCGGGTTATATCTCTACCCATTCATTTTTCCATTGATAGGAAATTAGCTAAGCGTTTCGATAGAAGTTTGGTATGCCTCATTATCTTTTCAATCGTTATACTAATCACAAGCAAGAATTGTTTTATTACATATAATAATCAACGAGTGTCGGTTTATTATCGAGCTAAGGGGAAATAGTTTGAGAGAGGTGGGATATAGTCGTTAGAAAATGTGGGTGTCTTTTCACGTCTTACTGTCTATTCCCAAATTCAACTCTCCTGCCCCTTACTTGGTGAGGGAAAATTAAATTAGTGGTGGGAGTATTTTCTATTCGCGAAGAAGAATTTGATATCTTACAATAAATTTTTGATCAGATTAGAAGTAAGTAAATTATTACTATTATAAGAATTTGCGATTTTATTTTTTATGCAACACAGGCGTATTGTGGTCACTTTATCTACCTGTATGGGCACATCCTAAGTTCCTCCTTATAGCCCACAGGTCAATAATGTACCCATTATTACCCTAGGGTAATAATGAGCACTTTATTGACTTGCAAATATGCCCTAAGGCAATAATGTGTACTTTATTGACCTGCAAATATGCCCTAAGGCAATAATGGGTACTTTATTGACCTGCAAATATGCCATAGGGCAATAATGGGTACTTTATTGGCCTGCAAATATGCCCTAGAGCAATAATGGGTACTTTATTGACCTGCAAATATGCCCTAGGGCAATAATGGGTACTTTATTGACCTGCAAATATGCCCTAGGGCAATAATGGGTACTTTATTAACCTGCAAATATGCCCCAGGGCAATAATGGGTACTTTATTGGCCTGTGAGGAAGGTTAATAAAGTACTCATTATTAACCTAGGGTAATAATGGGTACATTATTGACCTTCTGGACTATGCGGACGAACTTAGCATGTGCCGATACAGGTAGGGTAGTTACTTGTTTATACTAATCTTACTTATCATAATTATTGGGTTATTTTATGAATGAAAAGGATCTCTTAATTGAATTAACTGCACTATACAAAGATATTATTCATTAAATAACAGTTAAAGCTTTATAACTTTTAATTTGCATTTAGAGAATATTTTAATAAATTTGTTTATGAATAAATATAAAAGTTTGGAGTTTAATTTCGAATTAATTTTAAAATTATATTAATTTTACCTATTAATTAAAAAAGAGTAATAATCCTTTAAACTTCTAATTAAAAATTAAATGATTAAATTTATTTTATATTTACTCTTTTAACTTTAATCATTTTAATATTTTTTGTATAATTTAAATAATTTAGATATATATATATATATATATAAATATGAAACATAATATTGAAAATATTGAATTAATCAAATTTTAATCTTTAAATACTAAATAACTTACTCTCATTCTCATTCTCATACTTATGCAAAATATAGTAATATAAAAATATAGTAAAAATATAGTAACAATATAGTAATATAAAAATATAGTAACAATATAATAATATAATATAATTTGTTCAAAAAAATTAGTTTTTTTTTTATTTAAAGAATATTACATTTTATTGATAAATTAACTATTCAAATTTGACAAATTTGTTTTATATACATGAACTACTTTCTTAAAAAATTTTATATTATAATTATATGATAATACCAAGGCATCCACCTGCCACATTTGAGGTGTGTCAGTTTGATGCTTCCATAAGTCTAGAAAATTCCTATTTTCCTGGATTTTCCAATAGTTAAATCTAAGAAAATGAATCAATAAACAATTACAATTTTCTTTCCTTTTCAAGTCTCAATTCAGAACATAATTAAAGTATTAACTTTAAATACAACTCCTTTCTACCAGAATGTAATAAGTTTTTAAATCATTTCTCGAACATTTCTGTCCTTGCATTACTTTCAGAGAATTTGTTGATATGATTATTGGACAATGGTATGTCAGTTGATGCTCTAGTGAAAAATAATAAAAGCATAAATTCTGCCTGTATAGACTATTAATTTCCGCTTTCTAGAACACTGAAAATCAGGACAGAATGAGGGAATCGAATCTAGACGTCAAGGTAGATAGCGGCGTCGTGTTTCGTGTGCGGATAAATGTAAATTCGTACATGTACATTTTTCCATCGTGCGATTCCTTATTGAATCGTATCGCTGGGTTATATCGGGGGTCAGTCGTGTCACATCTTAATAGGAGAAAGTTCACGATTCTCGGCGGTTATGCGGGGCGCTCGTCATCGAGAGTATTAGCAGCATCTGACTTTTATAGCAAGAGCGAGGAATTTCAAGGAACATTCCAACCGAGTCGGATGAAATATCACTGGAAGACTCTCTACTCTTCATAAGCGCGAAGGAGCAAGTTCAAGGATACCCCTCTCCAAACGACAGTGAGACCATTGAACCCGAAATCCCGTAGCTTCAGATGCTGAGGTCCTCTTGCTCCTTGTCACAAGTCCAGCGAAAATTTACCTTCCGCAACCCCAACTCATCGTCGCTCTTCAGACCGACTTGATTAATGCCATGATATGCTCGGGTCAACCTTAGACCTGGACCCCATAAGATATCGCGCTGGACTTAGAAAGTTACAGGTACATTTGAATCAGCCAGTCCAGAAACCGCACAAGTCCATTTTTTCGAAAATCACTCTTTTGTTGAAAAATTATCTTCAGATGAAGCTTTTCAATCTGGTAACATTTTTTTTAAGTTGCTCCAAACCCTTTTAAATAATTATCAAATTTTCCTGCAGACACACAATTAGAAGAAAAATAGCCAAACTCGATTTATGAACTTGTCCTAAAAAGATCCCTAATTAAAAACTGCAAACGCTGGTAAATTTATTTTTTTTTTCGTCCAGAACGTTTGAGATTTATTTTCACGTCTTGCATGCTTTAGACGCATTTTTGAACACTTTGAGGCAGATAATCATGAATTTAAATTACTTTTTAAAAATTTATCTCCCTTTCGATCTGTGGGAGAACAAGAGCGACAACACGCTCGGATCAACGTGAAATGAATTTCTGACCTTCAGAGGTGCTTCATCGTTTCGAGCACCTGGCCTATAAATCATGTGGTAACGTTTCCGTACTCCTCGTCACCGTAAGCAATAAGCTTTAGGTGAATCTGCACTGTGCTGCTGCATTGAATATAACCTTCAGCGACATGCTTCACTAAGGCACTCCAATGCCCTTCCTGATCGCTAATAACATTTTTTTTACATTCTTCGCTCAACCTTCCGTCAATCAATCTGCAAATGTCTTTTATTTTTTTCTCAGGATTCCATGGTCAAGGGTCACGTTCTTTATATGATTATTTTAATATTAAATTCATATAAGTCAATAATTAAGTCCGGACTATCAAGAAACTATTCGTTTAGTCAAAAAAAAAAAAATTGGATTTTTTTCTCAAAAGGTATAATAGATAGAAGATTGCGGATTTCCGCCTATTAAAATATGCCCCTTGGACTATTTAAAAAAAATTGATTTGTCACTTTTGATCGTTTTGTTCACTTTCCAGAGGGCGCTGAAGAACACTTGTCCAAAACTTGCAGACCTTTGTTGCGAAACCGATATCTTAGCTTCTACCAACCGAAACTTAAAAATTCAAACTGGATTTTAAAGTGAAAATGTGCAGCTTCATTTTGAGCCATGATAGAGAGGTGTAGAATAAAAATTAATAAAATGTCGCCTTTAGAAAAAAGAAAAAAAAATTTCACAAAAAATTTTTTTTTTTCAAACGCGCTATTTTAAAATTTTTTTGCTTCAACCATGCTTCTTTAGCTACAAAGGAAGCTGCTAATCTCTAGTTCAAAATGCTATTTGAATTTTTCATTTTGGACGAACAGAAGCCAAGATATCGTATTTCCCACAAAGGCATGCAATTTTTGGTCCAAGTGTCTACAACGCCTTCTAGAAAATATAAAAAACCGAACAATTCTGATGGTAAATTTTTTTTAAGTAGCTAAAAACGACTACTTGAATAGGAAAAAAACCGCAGCTTTCTACTTTGCATTTGTATCGAAAAAAAAATTTCTAATCACCTCAAAGTTTTCACGACATTTTGAATGTAATATGTGTTGGCTTGCTACCGGGAAATTTAAATCTTTGCCTAGCAATCACAACAAGCGTCTAGACAGCCAATTAATCCAAAAACCTGACAGTACGAAGCGCCATGTACCTGCTAGTAATCTTTTTTAATTGCTTTCCGATCCTCAAAGTTAAATTACACACATTCTATAATAAAAAAAAGTTGAATTAGATTCTACAATAAATAAGAACCTCATTTACTAAAAATCACGTAACTCGAAAAGAATTACGATATTTAAATTGAGAAACTAGCAATTCATTAATCAAACGATGATAAAAAATGATTCATGTCTGTTTGACATAATTCTTGGTTGTTTAGAGAGTATGGAAAGTCAATTTATGATGATAGTGTCCAAGTGAACTGCGTGTGAAAATACGTCGCTGTAATGAATCGTTTCACGATTAATCATGAAGCTGCCTTTTGATTTCGCAAACACGGGATTGAGAGGATTTCGTAGAAGCGACAACGAGGCTAGGAATTGATCGTCCCAAGAAAACTGCATTTTTCCCTTGAACAAGAATAATAGGCCTAATTAAAAAAGTGCATCACGTCTTACCTTGCCGCAGGGTCTGGGGAACCATAAGTCACCATAGAGTTTGTTGCACGGATCAAACCAACTACTCACGATTTCCATAAGTCACCCGTAAGTCGACGGTTTCTAGCTGCTGATTTATTGCGCTTTCCTAGGTTCTCCACGACCGCCAATAGTCGATCGCTCTCTCCAGAAAATACTAAATGAAAGCAACCACCCCTGGGAAACAATCATTCATGATTCCAAAAAAAATTTAAAAAGATTTTTAAGAAATAAAGCTGCTGTCCCACTCTTCGTTCATTTTTTTAAGTTTTTTAATTTAGGAAAAAAGATTCTTCTTTCAAAAAAAGAATTTAGTGGTCAATTTTTTATTAAATATGAGTGAAATTTTGGTACCGCTTGCGTACTTTTTTGGTAAACGAAAGTGGTCAGACAAAAATTTTTTCGTTGAGACAGCAGCAGTACGAAATTTTATAAGGACGATCCGTATTTTCTTTTGCACGACGATCCAGCTGCCACACAACATTTCTTTGTCAGGACAACTATTGACTACATAAACTTCTTTTGAGACAGCAGCAATACCAATTTTTTGTAGAAACTAAACTTTTGTTTAGCTGCTGCACCAAAATCTTTTTGGGGACATTTGCTTGTTCCAATTTTTTGGGAAAGCGTCCTGCAAAAAACTTTCTATTTGAACGTTTAATGGAGCAAACGATTTTCTGATGACTGCTGTACCATTTTTTTATCAGTGCAACCGCTGGACCATATTCTTTCTTAGTGCAGCCGCTGAACCATTTTTTTATTAGTGCAAGTGCTGGACTATTTTTTATTAGTGCAACTGCTGTACCTTATTTTTGATTAGCGCAACTTCTGTACTTTTTTTTATTAGTACGACTGCTGCATCACATTTTTTGTTTGTACGGCTGCTGTGCTATTCTTTTTGACACGATCGCTGCACTACTTTTTTTTGTACGACCGATACACTTCATTTTTTGTTGATACTGCTGCTCCGCCACACTCTTTTATTGGTGCGGCTGCTGTACTTTTTTTTTGTTAAAGAAACTGTGCCAAAATTTTTGTCCAGCCGCTAGTTCAAATTTTTTTCTTGGACAGCCACTGAACCAAATTTTTTTTTGAATAGCCAAAAAACGAATTATCTTTAGACAACCACTGAACCAAATGTTTTTTCTTGGACAGCCATAGAACTAAATTTTTTTTCTTGGAAAGCTACAGAACAAAATTCTTTCTCTTGGAGACCAACTGAACCAAATTTTTCATTTGAGCGACTGCTGTGCAACAATTTTCGCAACATCTGCTCCTCCTAATTTTTCATATCATTACCCCCGAACCAATTTTTCTTTCCAAAGATCTGCAACTTCTAGAAAATAAATCCAAAACCAAAAACAATGTTTTCCAAAAGAAATTTATTTCCCTGTGATTTATTAAGCGAATAAAATTTTTGAAAAATGTTTGATATTGTTAATTCATGTAATAATTTCAGTAATTGTTAATTCATTTAACAAATTTAAAAATTGTCCATTCGTTTAATAAATTTAATATTTTTTTAATTCAAAACTAATGGAATTTATAATCCGCGTGACTCGACACAAATGTGACATAATCCGGACTATATGTTACCTGTTCAATAAAAAACCTATCTGCTTTAGAGAACCTTGAATATTCTCATCGCTATAATAACATTTTATACATAATGATCCAATTTGTGAACAAATTAACCAATTTAGATAAGAAGAATCGCTCGTTAAATTTAGTCCTACAAGATCTTCTTCGATCCAGAGATATTAAAAGCAAATTTCGAGGTCCCCGACTCTAAGAGTGATGGATGACTAGGTTGTACGTAAACACGATTGTTTTGTTCTCCAAAGGACCTAATGGATTTTTCGAGATCCTTCGAGACGGGATGCCAGTAATTTATACAAGTTCACCGATAGCGCCCAACTCTTTTAAATGCCCAGAACCGGAATATGGACCATAAATACGAATTCAATTTCGATTTCGCATAATCTACCAATCGTTATTCTTGTGTTAGGAATGCGATTAAGGATCCTCGGCTTATCAATAATCCCAAGGTGTGTGGAATCTAATTATACCTTTTCTCAGGTATCTTAATTTTTTATTTTCTGGCAATCAATATAATTCTTGACGTATTAATTAGTAGAGGCCGTTGTAAAATAATTCTGGTAGCAAACCCGTGTTCTAAAATTTAACTCAGAATGATTCTTCAAGATTTATTTTTAAGAATTATTTATTTATTTTTCTAATCACAATTTATTGCATTTTTTTATAAATCCAGGTGCTTTTATAGTAATCCAGTACTTTTATAGTAATCCAGTGCTTTAGGTACATAAAACAGTCAAATATATAGAGTGGTTAAAAATTGTATTTACAGAACTTTAAAATCTAACGGAACAGGTAAATTTCTTGAACAAGTTGACTACTAGCCATAAAACTAAAGTGACTTGACCTGTGCTCAAAATTCAACACGCTTTGCCCTTTCGAATGAAAGAACGTCAATAAAAGAGAAGCATGTGTGGTAGAACTAAACGACGCGTACGTGACGTGCTGGAAAAGAAGGAATGTATATACGGAGCAAGGAATCTGTCAAAGAGACTTTAAAACCAATAAATCATGGGAACGTAAATAAAGTTTGGATGGGATTGAGGTATTGAAATAAAGAGGTGCCAATAGTCTTGATAGAAAGTTCCCAAAGAACGAATGTTATGCGAGATTTTTATCTCATTCAATGACTGAGTTAATCTGACAAGATAATAAATAACCAAATCAATCATTAAGTCCACTTACCGAAGACTACCAACGACTTGTTTAGTCAAACAAAAAAAATATTTTGAATTTTTTTTCACAAAAAGTATAATAGATAGAAGAGTGCGCATTTTTGCCTACGAAAGTATGCCTCTTGAACTATTTAAAAAAAATTAGTTTGTCACTTTTGATCATTTTGTTCCTTCTCCAGAGGGCGCTGAAAAAAACTTGTCCAAAACTTGCAAATCTTTGTAGCGAAGCCGATATCTTAGCTTCTGTCTATCGAAACTTAAAAATCCAAACTGGATTTTAAAGTAGAAATGTGCAGCTTCATTTTAAGCTGAAATAGAGAGGTATAGAATAAAAATTGACAAAATGGCACAATTAGAAAAAGAAGGAAAATTTCGTCGATTTTTTTTCTTTTGTTTTAAATCGTGCTATCTTGTGAATTTTGTCTCCAAACTACTCTGTGTGGATTTAATTGAAAGCTTTATCATTCTGTTTTAAAATGCCGTTTGAATTTTTTATTTTGGATCAACAGAAGCCGAGAAATCGTATTTCCCACAAAGCTGCGCAACTTTTGGGCCGAAGAATCTTTAGCGCCCTCTGGGCAATCAATAAAACAATTGAATGGGATAAAAAAAATGTATTTTTACAAATTAAGATGCATATTTTTGGATGAAAATACCGGCAATCTGCTAACTAATAGATATTTTGCGAAAAAAAATCTGAAAGTTTTCCTCTAACTCAACATTTTTAAAACTTGTTCAGTCAAACAAAAAATAATTTTTTTGAATTTCTTTCGTATGAAGTATAATAGATAGAAGATTGCGCATTTTTGCCTACGAAAGTATGTCTCTTGAACTATTTAAAAAAAATTAGTTTGTCACTTTTGATCATTTTGTTCCTTCTCCAGAGGGCGCTGAAAAAAACTTGTCCAAAACTTGCAGATCTTTGTAGCGAAGCCGATATCTTAGCTTCTGTCTATCGAAACTTAAAAATCCAAACTGGATTTTAAAGTAGAAATATGCAGCTTCATTTTCAGCCTAGGTAGAGAGGTGTAGAATAAAAATTGACAAAATGTCGCTTTTAGAAAGAATGAAAAAAATTTTCTCTAAGAAATTTTTTTTTTCCAAACGCGTTATTTTCGATATTTTTTTATTTAACTATGCTCTTTCAGCTACAAACGAAGCTGCTGATTTATAGTTTAAAATTCTAGTTTAACTTTTCATTTTGGATGAACAGAAGCCAAGATATCATACTTCCCACAAAGGTATGCGATTTGTTGGTCGATGTATCTTCAGCGCCCTCTAGAAATTATAACAAACCGAGCATTGATGATGGCAAATTTTTTTTAAATAGTAAAAGATGTCTATTTGAGTTGGAAAAAAATCGCAGCTTTCTACTTTGCATTTGTATAAAAGAAAATAATTTTTTATCACCTCAAAACTTTCACAGGTACAACTGATGGACTATTTTGCAAAAAGTCGCATTGAAAATCAGTTTCCCAGCCTTGGCACTTTTAGCAAAATCTTTAGATCTAAATTTCCTGATTCGTCGAAAAGAAGGGTACAATATGTGCACGTGTATGTCCGCGGTGCTAGTCTTATTGGTGTAATGATGTTATTTTCTTGTAGCAGTAACTTGCCTTGAAGACAAAAAGTTCTGCAGTTACATGTCCACCACTTGGCATACCCCCCGTATACATTCCGTATTCCTTCTAGCTATCATGTCTCTCGTGTAGTTACACACCTGGCTGCCATTTGTAGTCTGACTTTTATTCAGAAGGGATTGACTAGAAGCCCACGTTTGTCTCCGAGTTAAAACGAAGACGAGAGTGCCAGTTTTGTACTCACCCGCGCGTCCTTTTCTCGGAGTCGGATAATTAAAGACTGGAGGAATGCGCGTCAGAACGACAATCAGAGTTATTCTCTTATGTTTGGAAATCTCCTTTAGCGATGAGATGATGCTTTTAACTCTCGAGAGCTTGTTTCCACAGGTCGAAGAAACTCGTACAAATGTACGTCATTCGCTTAAACTCCATTACGCTCTCAGTTGCGAAAACTTCTGGGTTAATTACCGAGGAATCCGAGTCGGTATCTTCATTTGACTCTAGAAAGTAACTAGAGGCAGCAGGATGAAGAAGCGAATTCTCGAAGATATTTAGGACTTCATTTTCCTGTGATCTTTGAAGATATGTCTGGAGATATTTACTTAGATAATTTAGATTTACTTTGAAGTATTTAAAACTTAGGTAATCGGAGAAGTTATCTGGGGAGGCAGTTAATTTAAAAGGTCGTTTAATTTCTATTTTGTCTATTTTAATTGCAGCCGGGAAAGACAGAAAGGCCGCTCCACATCTTATACAAGCGCTCATTATTTTACGTCCGAAATGCACACGATATTTTTCGTCCTGAAAACCATCGCGTGTATTACAATTTTTTCTTCTGCGAAAAGTTTACTAAATAGAAGTTTGCGGGCTTTTGTCTACAAAAGTATGCCTCTTAAACAATTTAAAAAAAATTTGGTTTGGAATTTTTGGTCGTCTCTTTCATTCTCCAGAGGGCGCTGAAGAAACATCTGCCCGAAAGTTACAGACCTTTGTAGCGAAGCCGATATCTTAGCTTCTGTCAATCGAAACTTAAAAATCCAAACTGGACTTTAAAGTGGAAATGTGCAGCTTCATTTCAAGCCTAGATAGAAAAGTATAGAATAAAAATTGACAAAATGGCACAATTTAAAAAAAAAAATTTTGTTGATTTCACTTTTTCTTGTTTTAAATCGTGCCATCTTGTTAATTTTGCCTCAAAACGACTCCGTATGGGTTCAAATCAAAGCTTTACGATTCCGCTTTAAAATGCCGTTTGGATTTTTTATTTTAGATCAACAGATACCAAGATATCGTACTTCCCACAAGGGCATGCAATTTTTTGGTGCAAAAATCTTCAACGCCCTCTAGACAATTAATAAAACAATTGAATAGGATAAACAAATTCTTTTTTTGCAAATTAAGATACATATTTTTGGATGCAAACACCGGCAATCTTCTAGCCAAGAGGTATTTTGCGAAAATAATTCTGAAAGATTTTTTTCTAATTCAACATTTCCAAAACTCAGTGATTTGATCTTTACGTTTTTGTATGTTGTCAATTTTTTAATATGCAACTGAACACTGGTGATTAATTCAATTGCATGTAATCCAATCAAGGTGTCTAACATTTAAAGAAACAATCAGTTGTAGCTGCTGCCAACGACTATTCGTTTAGTCAAACAAAAAATAGTTTTTTTATTTTTTTCGTAAGAAATATAATAGATAAAAGATTGCAGATTTTTGCCAACGAAAGTATGCCTCTTCGACTATTTAGAAAAATTTGGTTTGCAATTTTCGATCGCTTCGTTCATTCTCCAGAGGGCGCTGAAGAAACATCTGCCCGAAAATTGTAGACCTTTGTAGCGAAGCCGATATCTCAGCTTCTGTCTATCAAAACTTAAAAATCCAAACTGGATCTTAAAGTGGAAATGTGCAGCTTCATTTTAAGCCGAGATAGAGAAGTATAGAATAAAAATTGACAAAATGGCATGATATTAAACAAAACAAAATTTCGTCGATTTCACTGTTTCTTGCTTTAAATCGTGCCATCTTGTGAATTTTGCCTCTAAACATCTCTGTATGGGTTCAAATCAAAGCTTTACGATTCTGCTTTAAAATTACGTTTGGATTTTTTACTTTGGATCAACAGAAGTCAAGATATCGAATTTCCCACAAAGACATGCAATTCTATGATTCAAAAATCTTGATTAAATCGAATCTGATTTGATCTTTACATTTTTGTAGGTTGTCAACTTTTTAATATGCAACTGAACACTGGTCATTAATTCAATTGCATGTTATCCAATCAAGGTGTCTAACATTTAAAGAAACAATTATCAGGTGTAGCTGCTGCCATTTTCGAGATCGACCTCTGCCAACGCAGCACGAGACGATTCAGAGTCGATTTCGCAACTCGTAGGCTGTCATGTTTTATTGCATCGAGTGTGTCATGAGACTCCTGCAAACATGATCCTCACGTCGTGAGCTGCAACCATGCCGTAATTCTGATCTATTACAAGATACCTTCAACCTCTTTAGTCGCTTGGAGCGGAATTCTCCATAAATCTGGAAAAGTGCCGATCTCATCATCTTCGATTGCTTGACTCTCCAGGGATCAAAATCAGTAATCATCCGCCTCGTGGATGATGGGGTACGCTCCCCAAGCAGTGAATGTAGGCTAGGAGGCCAGAGGAGCTTATTAGGCTCGAAAGTGGCTGATGCAAAACACGAATAACAAAATCCAGGGAAGGAAACACCATGCTAAACATAAATTACAAGATGCAAGGTACTAAAATGTGGTGTACGAAAGTTTAAATACCTCTTGCAACCAGACATTTGGGTCTAATTAAATCCTCTCATCCACAGATTCTCCAATCGATTTCACGCCGATTTCCAACCGATGTGGCCCCACCTCTTACAGGTAAAGGTCTTGCGTGTAATGCACATTAATATAAGACAAGGGGGCTTACAATATCGTACTAGAGCTGTTATAAAGGGCTCTCTCTTGTTATTAGAGGTTGTGACGGTGGTTATATCTCACTCAGCAGGCTTCTCAGTAATGTTCAGACTACTCCGGATGATTCTTGAACCCGTGCTGACACAGTAGGACAAAAGTAAATGATCATAAGTGCGTCAGGAAGTTCTAATATTTATATTTTTATTTATAATCTTCATCTTTTTATTTTTATGTACATAAACTTAGCGGGACCACTTCAAAATTGAAAAGTCGCATATAG
>WNHD01000970.1:0-23778 GCA_011057455.1 Ganaspis sp. Gsp50
GTTCCTCTTTGGGGAACGAATCTCGTTATTTTTTATTTGACTTAACGCCAAATCAAAAAAAGCGATAACCTGCAAGCACTTCGTGAAGTGCCTACAATAGTTCTCAAAGGTTTTTTAAACCTTTCTACAAATTGGTCTTGTTCCTCTTTGGGGAACGAATATCGTCATTTTTAATTTGACTTAACGCCTAAATCAAAAAGAGCGACAACCTGCAAGCACCTCGTAAAGTGCCTACAATATTTCTCAAAGGTTATTCAAACCTTTTAAGAAATTGGTCTTGTTCCTCTTTGGGGAACGAATGTCGTTATTTTTAATTTGACTTAATGCCAAATCAAAAAGAGCGACAACCTGCAAGCACTTCGTGAAGTGCCTGCAATACTTCTCAAGGGGTTTTTAAACCTTTTAAGAAATTGGTCTTGTTCCTCTTTGTGGAATGAATGCTTTTATTTTTAATTTGACTTAATGTCAAATCAAAAATAGCGACAACCTGCAAGCACTTCGTGGATTTTTTGAATCGGAAAGTTATTTAAAATCTTGGTTCTTAATTTACATTTTCTGTTTGCTTTTTTAAATTAGTTTTTAGTGTCGCGTACACATAGTGTACAAAGCGGAATCTTTTTTGGTTTATTTGTGCTTGTGTGCACTAATTCGTGATTTCTACACCCTTGAACTTAGTAACTAAGTTGTTTACAGATTTTATGTTTGGTACACCTGTTTCATTTTAAATTTTAGATTACATGGAAAATATAGAAATTGTGATTGTATGTGTCGAGCAATAGCGGAGTAAAAAATAAACCCTTGATTTTTGAAGGAAGAGCGATTTTTGTTTATATTTTTTATAATATTGTATCTAGAGATATACAATTTAATTTATTTCGTATTTATGACTCATTTTTTTATAAAATGCTTATACAAAATTCTTCTTGATTGGGACGAATTCTACTTTTAGATATCCGGGTTATTCTAAATATGTAGGTATCTTTGAGAAGGTTTAACTGTTCATAAAATGAACATAGTTTTTCGCTTATTTTCTCCTCTTACAATTACTGTTTAAATGTTTTTGTATTGTACATTTCAATGTGCTTTGAAAGGATAATTGAATGGGTATTATTATAAGGTTTAATATTGTTTTATTTTTTGAATTGATAAAACGAACTTAATAAAACATTTCTAGATGAACAATTAATGATATTTTAGAAAGAATATGAATTAAAATTGATAGTTTAAAGTAAATTTGTTATTAACACATTTTTAATGTAATTATTTATTTCTCTTATCTTTTTTTGTTTCTTTTCGATTTTTTCTGCATTTAAATTCTTTTTCTCATTCTTGAATTTTTGTTTTTCTTCTTTTTTCTTGTTTGTGTACATTTATTTTCTTTCTTTATTTCAACATTTTCCGTTTGCGTTTGAACGTCTTCAGTTTTACTGTCTTTTTGATTTGCTATTCTTGTGTGCATGGATTCTGGTTTTGTTGGTTTGTCATTATCTGAAACCAAAATTAAAAATAATTAGTAAATATACCTTAAAAACCATTAAATTTTTTTCGTATTTATATAATTAACTAGTTACTAATTGTTTCTAATTTATAATTACTAATTACCAATTCCTTTTCCACTTTCGCTTTCATCTTTTTCTGTATAACTTGTCCTTTCGATTTTTTCAATTTTCTGTGCATTTTCATTCACCATTTTATCATTATTTTGTTTTTTTAGTTTTTCACATTCCCGTACTTGTACATGTTGCATATCATCGGAGTTGATGTTTTCAGTAAAATCCGAAACTTCTTTTTGTTTTGTAGTCACTGAAGAAGAACTGACACTTTCCTTTATACCTATTATAAATTAATTTTTATTATAAATTGTTTTAATAAATGTTGTTTAATTTTTAATTTTTATTTATTTTTGTATTAATTTCATTGTTGTACGAATTTAAGTATTTAATTATATTTTTTTATTTATATAAAATTTATTTAAATATTGATGTCATATTTATACAAATTTTTATAACTTTTAATAATTAATTAATTGATTATATAAATTTATTCTTATAAGACAATAAACAAATATTGGAAACCTTCATTTAAAAAACATTTAAAATTACCTATTTCTCTTCTTGTTTTGATTAAATTTTTATCTCGATGACTTAGATTTTCAATGCTTTTAATTCTCAGAACATTATCATTTTCCACGTTTCTTTGATTTGATTTTTTTGGTTCTTGAATTTCCCCTTTTTGTGAATTTTGCGTATCGTTGCAGTTGATTTTTTCTGTGGAAGAAAATTCTCTTTTTCGTTTCCTATTCGAGAACATGGTATTTTGTTGTTCCGTATCTAAGAAAAAGAAAATTAATTAAAATTTACTTCAAAACGAATACTGCTTTAATCACAATTGTGTTGTTTTTTAGTCTTTAAATCTATTTCCTTCTTTGTTTACATTCCTTATTCTTCATTACTTTTCATGGAAAAAATTCGACTTACCGATTTCTTCGTTTCTTTCGCTTTCGTGTTTCTTTGCAGAATACATTTCAAGTTTCTTATGTCCCTGGACATTATGTCGTTCAGCATTTTTATTGTGACTTGTTTTCAGTCCATCTTTAATATCCTCATTCTCAACATCTGATGAATTTTGCACGTCTTTATATTTCGAATTTTCACTGGATGTTTCTTGTGTTCTTGCTTTTTTGAACCATGGTAAATTCGGGTGTCTTTCTAACACGAAAAAATGTTTATTAAAAATTTGTAAATTCATTATATTTCTGATTTTCACTACTTTATATTTTTGGCTAATTATCTAATTTTTGTTTTTCTTTTCAACACGTTCAACAGAGTAACACATTTTGTTAGTTTCTTAGTCGTTTTACAAAAGTGATTTCTTTATTTTGATCTTTTGTTTCTCTTTCCTTTTGTACTCTGATTTTATTTTTTAAATAACTTTTTTTATATTCTCAATTTATTAATACACACTTTTTGGTAAGTATTTACTTATTATGTATTTGTATGCTCTACAAGTTTTCAATTATTTGATTTATTTTATTATTATTATATTCTAATTATTGAAACAAACTTATTGAAAAATAATACAAACGTTATTTTAAATAAAAAATAGTATTTACCAATTTGTTTACCTTTTTTAATGTAATAATCTTTCTCGGCGTGTTTCAGCTTTCCGGTTCTTTTATTGATCTGGCCATTTCGTCGTTCCATTTCTTCACGATGTTGATTCTGAATCTCTTTATTCTTTTCTTCCTCGATATCTTCGAAATTTTGTATCCCATATTCGGATATCTTGCTGGAAGACTCTACTTTTCCACTTCTGTTATTCGAAGACAAAGTCGCACTTCTTTTTTCTAAAAAAAAAGCAAAATTATATTTTTTATTAAAAATCAATTTAATTAGAGAATTGTAACCCAAGACATGTTTAACGCGGGGCCACCTATAGTTAATCGTAGGTTCTTTTTACCACAAGATATATAATTATTTATCTACGCTCTTATAGGTTATATCTCCTTTTTTGTCTTTCAACTTTTAGCTAGTTCTGTTTACTATTTTTTTATTTATATATTCTTTGTTTACTTTTTTTTGTAATTACTTTATTTATTTTTTATTTAACCTTTTTTGTGTTAATATTTATTTGTTGATATTATTTGTTCAAAGTATTTAGAAAGTTTAAACAAATCAATTAAAAAATAAAAAAACTAATGACCAATTTTTTCTTCCTTTGTATTATAATTTTTGTTATGACGATTCATAATCCCTGTTGTTTTATCTTTTTTACCATTTTGATGTTTCAGTTGTTCATGATGTTGATTCTGACGTTTTTTATTCTTCATTTCCTCAAGATCTTCGAAAATTTGTATTTCATTACTAGAATTCTCTCTGAAAGCTTCCGTTTTCCTACGTTTGCAATTTGAAGATGAAGTCGCCTGTCTTCTCTCTACAACGATGCAAAGTATAAGATTCAAAAAGAAATATGTAAATTTAAAAATAAAAAAAGTAGGTAGTTACCGATTTTATCTTCCATTTTATAATATTCTCTCTTATCAGGAATCTTAATTCTGGTTTTTTTATCTTTTTCATCATTTTGGTGTTTGATTTCTTCATGATGTAGATTCTGCAGTCTCTTATTTTTCTCCTTCTCAATATTTCCGAAAAATCGGATTTCATTATCGGAATTCTCGCTAGAAGATTCTGTTTCTCCAGATTTATAATTTGCAGATGAAGTTGGCTGTCTTGTATCTAATAAAATGCAAAGTATAAGGTGCAGAAATTACAGATCACGTCGACTTTCTTAAAATTAAATTTTGATGCTTGTTAAAACATATTTTTTAATATAAATCCCTGATTTTTGGTGATTTACTTTTCCATGACTTTCCCTCAACATAAAAATTCTGTGATATTCCACTGACTTTAAGGTTTTCGCTGTGTATTTTTATTCAGAATCAAACGCAAAAAAGGGAATGCAATAAAAATTTTAGGAACATCTTGATATTTCCAAAAAAGTGAAAAATCCACAGTTTTCTAAAATTCAAATTGTTACTAGGAAGTGTAGTGTTTGGTATGGGCCTTAAAATTTGTGTTCCTTCTTCCAAATCAAACGCAAAAAAGAGAAAGCAAAAAAAATTTAGGAACACCTTGTAATTTGCAACAAAGTAAAAAATCCATATTTTTTTAAAATTCAAATTGTTCATGAAAAGTGTAGTGTTTAATATGGGCCATAAAAATCGTTTTGTTGTTTAAAATTTTTGTTTTGACTTCAACTTCATTTTCCGTAAATTTGAAACGATTTAAATATCGTCAAATTTTTTAACATTAAATTTTGATAATAATTAAAAAATTTCTTTTAATAAAAATTATCTGACTTTTCGGGGATTTTTCATAAGAATCCCTTACTTTTTCATAACTTTCCCTGAAAATCAAAATTTCTTGACATTTCCCTGACTTTCTAGGTTTTTCCTGACCTGCGGCCACCCTGAATAAACACATTTATTTAAAAATAATATTGGTTGCAGATAATATTGGTTGTAGATTTCTTTTTTCTTTTTTATCACAATTTGTTACTACTGTTATTAAAACTATTAAAAACGATATAAAAAAGTATAAATTACGGTATTAATATTATTAAGTAACTGTTGATTTTATTTTCCCGTTTACTTGCATTTATATTTTTCTGATTTTTTAAAGTCTTTCTCTCACCACTTTCGTGTTGTTCAGTTTCTTCTTCAGTCTCTTCTTCAGTCTCTTCTTTTTCCTTTTTCTCAAAATCGTCTTCTTCAAGTTCCTCTGATTCTTGCGATGTATCAAGATCGGAATTTTCAGTAGATGACAATTCCTCTCTATGTTTATCATTCGATGGAGTGCTGTGTCTTTTTTCTAATGCGGAATAAATTGTTTTCTTTTACTCAATTTTCTACTTTAAACTTATTTATTATTAATCCTTTTTCTCTCTATTGTTATTTTTGAATTTCTAAAATTTTTTTACAGTTTATTAATTAATTTATAGTTTTAACTTCCTAGGTCTTTTTTTCTCGTTATTTTAACTAAAAGAAATATTAAATTTAATACGTTAGAACCTAATAAATAAAAGTACTTTATGTACCGCTTTCTTTTTCCTTCTTGTTTTCTTTTTCCTTTATAGAATTTCTTTTTTTTGTTTCGCATTCTTTCTCGATATTCTTTATCCACTTTCCTCTTCGTTTCTTTAAATTTCTTTCCTTATTTCTTTTTGATATTCTCTTATAGTCATTTACACTTTTCTTTCTTCGTTCTTTTTCACTTTCATACATTGATATTAATGACGCAATCGGCTCTAAAATAAAATAAAAGTTTGTGATTTCACTATATTAAATAGAACTACATTTTACTTTTTCTACATATTTTCTATATATTTAATTGTTTATAAATTATACCTGTGCCTTTATAACATAAATCTAATTTCATAACTGTTGCTGATTGCACATTGTGCGAGATTAATTGGTAATTTTGAAGTGCTAAAGAAAAAAGAATATTGAAATTATTTATAATAAATAAAATAATGATGAAGAAGAAGAAGGGTATGTTAAGAGAACTTTTAAATTTAATGAGTAGAAAATTTTTGATAAAAAGATGAACATGAGAAACTATTGATACTCTAAATTTTATATGTTATGTTACGAATAGTTATCAAAGTAATTTACTTAATGAACTTACGTTTTAAAGAATTACAATATTTTTTTAATACGGGCAGAATCGACAAAAGTGCAGTTTCCTCATCTTTGTACCTAAATAAAGTATTTACACACATAATGATAAAAGTCTTACACAAGTAATTTCAAGTCAAAAAAAGGATTTAATAAACTTACGTTAACTTATTATTTTCAACATTTTCAATTATAGTTAAAGCTTTTTCATTCAATTCTAGCTTAATTACTGCAGGATCTTTAGTTGCTAATTGTTCCATGTTTTCTAGACAGACATGATTTATTATAATAAATATTTATTTAAAGATTTATGTTTTTGACAGTATTAAACATCAACTTATTCGAAAACAATAAAAATGTATCTTTTTTGCTAAAAGAATTGCCAAGAGATAAAAGAGCCTTAAATGATGGATATAAGTGAGTAAATTTCTACTAGATTTTCACTAGATGGGTCATTCTTTAGTCGGAAAAGAAAAAAATTAACGGTAAATTTAAAAAGTTTGATTTAATTTTTCAGAAGAACTATTAGAGTAGTTTTTTAATTTTAATTGTTTTATTGTTTACATGAAAGATAAACAATTTTTAAAAGGGAAGCGAATTTAATCAAAGTCAGTATTTATTTCACTTTATATTGGGTCAAACATTCTTACTCGTTAGTGATTCATAAAAAATTTTTTTGATAATAATTTCAGGATCTAATTTTGAATACTGCAGAAGTTAAAAAAATGAATTTTGATCAAAATATAAATTATTTTTTAGGTGATCAATTTAAAAAATTGTTATCCTATTGTGTGTTTTGACTTACTACAAAATTCCTTAAGTGTTTTGCTCCTTTTCAGCTTGTGCAAGCTTGTCTTGAACGTTTCTAATGAATTATTCATTCTTATGCTTTCTGCATTAATTAAAGATATTTGAGTTCCTATTGGAGTAATTTTTTCTATCATAAGTTTAGTAAACTTTTTTTCGTCTTCGAAGGTTTGTTTGTCTATATATACAATAGCACTACTAAAAAGATGGACTGACACAAGTGGAAGACACAATGCGAGCGCCAGTGTTCGTCTATTATATTCTGTTAAGTTGCTATGCCACCACAGATCATTTATAAGCTAAAATGATTTAATTGAATGGAAAAATTATAAAAAATTTATATTAAAAAAATTATTTTTTAAAGCAGAGAAATATTTTGTTAAAATAGACATAATTTTATTATATAAGTAACAAGTTTAGCTACATTAAGGCCATTGCTGTTTCAATTACTTGTTTTCTATTTTTTATGTTCAAATTCCGTATCATAATTTTTTATTGAAGAAATACCCTTTTTTATATTCGTAAAATAATAGAGGCTTCGAATCGCAGAACCGGCTCTACAATCGAAAACGTTTTGAAGTATTGTCAAATCTTTTGACGAATTTTTATAATCGCAAAAAATTATTTGTTAAAAAATGTATAATCTTTTTTTTTTAAAAAAAACATACTTTTCTATTAAAAAAATGTATCGCAGAAAAAAGGTGCTTTTTTAAAAAATTAACATTCTACATTTAAAAAAGAAATTATTTGATCCAAAGTCTCAATTAAAGGTATATCAAATGCTTATCTTCAAAAATTTTAAAATAAAATTTAGAATATAAAGTTGAATATTTGTAAGTTTTTTGGATGAATTATTTTTTAGAGTAAAGAAAAATGTGTTTTTTCTAATAATGTGTTTAATGTGTTTAATTTTTTATATACATGTATATTTTATTTCTGAAGAGAGAATGAGTTGTACGATTGAAAAATGCTTACTTTTTTTTAAGATTTCTTGTCAAATTAAGGAAAACAGTTCTTTCATAATATTCTTAAAATGGTCAAACTTTACTGAAATGGGCTCTGATTTAAATAACGTTTACATAATGACTACTTATTAATGAATTTGAATTTCCAGTTTTACCCGTTTTTTCCAGACAATTTTTTTTATTTTTCGGTTACAAATTAGTAAACAAAATTAAAATACTTTTTTGAATTTTGCAAAATGTGTATTTATTTTTATTGTATGAATATATATAGAGCTGAAGAACGCTTAAAATACGCATTTTTATAAGTTAAATTATAATCTGCTCGTTTCATAGGTAAATTCAAGATTCTAGAAATCACACTAATGTCAAAATTTTCTCATTAAAAATGAGAATGTAAAAATAGGGTAATTTTACTCAATAAACAATAACGCTACAGAAGGTGAACACAAAAATTAAAAATTATTTTTTGTATCACATTAATTCATAGTTAATCAATGAAAATATAAATAATACCTGTCGATAGTGATAAAAACTTGAAGTAACTAAAGCACTCGGGAATGCGATTTTTATTGATTCTATGCACTCGTGGTCATAGGGCGCAACAATTACTTTAACATTAGCAAAAGTTTTTTTTTTCTTCAAACAATCTAGTATTTTTTTTCTAACCTCATTCGTGAAATTCTCCGTCGACACAATAGAATACAATAAATGGGCCTATAATTTTAAAATAAATGTTAAATGTTAGTTTTATGTATTTAGTAAATTAACATTATATTTAAATTGTAAGTACAATGGAACCTTCATACATCCAAGTTCTAGGATACGTTTTTAAAGTTTTAAGTCCTCATTTTGAAAAAAATATATTTTATAGAAAGAAACTTTAAAAACAAAAAATAAAAATCAAATTTTATGGAAATTTCCAAAAACTTATTTTTTAATTTGACAGTTGTTTTATAAAAAAGGGTTAATTTGAAAATATTTGTTTTAAATCGTTTTTACAGGTTTTAATGAGCAAGCGAATGCAAAATGTTTTCTTTCTTTATAGTTTCAGATAATCTCCTTATCTCTATTTGTTGGAGTTATATAGCCATGTAAAGTTGTAATAAATATTCAAATTGAAAAATATTTTGTGCAAACTTCCATGGGTCAAACGTAGAACAGACCAATAGAGCAAACAGAAACTTACAGATTCTTCCTTTTCTCCGATGAAATGCATTAAGTGTAATTGAATATTGTTCATAGTCATCTAAAAATATGTGTAATGTTTATAAATTTATTCCAGTAGCCAATAATGTGAAGATAAATTCTCAACGTTTTAAAAAATAAAAAATTAAGAAAAAAATTTAAAAGACACATGCAAAAAATGTTAACAAGCCTAGTTCAGCTATTCCCTTTCGAAAAATTTGCAATTTTTTAGCTTCGTTTAATGAAAAGTGAAATATAATAAACGATATTGATTAGTTTAAACAAAGTTGAAGTTACATAAAATACTTACTCAATTTATATACTTTTATTATTTGTTAAAACAAAAGAAAATAAATGAGAAAAAATATATTATACATATGATATAACTGTCAGTAAAAAATTATTAAAAATTATGAATCTACACACAAAACGAAATGTTTTTAACAATAATTTGGATAATAATAAATAACCTCAAACTTAAATAGTAAAATTTATTACACATAAAATAAAAAATCTAAAAAGAGACTGTAAAAGAGATTAAATAACAAGGTAATTATATAGTATAAATAATGCAGAACAATAAGAGTTACTAAAAATACGTATAAAAAACAAAAATTTGAAAACATTTGCTCGAATAGATTCTATATTAGAAATGATCGATAAGTCTTAATCAAAAATTATATAAAAGTAATTGATTTTTATTATTAATAACCAATTATATTATAAACACCAAGAATAAAATAAAATTAAAACTAGTGCTTTAATAGTGTACGGTTATTAAAAAATATTTGTAATATTTGAAATCTGCACGAATGAGAACTCTAGCATTTAAAATTAAGAAAGCGCAGTAAGTATTTTTTTAAGTAACTTACACACTGTATCATGAATTTTAAAATAATATTTTCTGGGAATTTTATTTGATTCAGTTATATAATATTTTAAATCCAATTCTATTTAATTTTTTTTATAATTACATTACAATTAATAACTTCATAAAAGTCCATGATCTTAACAAAACGGAAAATATTTAGTCATGGTTTTGTCATGAAGAACTAAAATTTATAAATTATCAAAAAAGCTAAAAATTTCAAATAAAAATACTGCTAAATAGATTAAATATGTATATATAATATAAACATTAAAAATGTAGAAATCATTATTTTTACCTTAATAGTTTCATCTATATATATTGTCTTGACTCTTTTAAGTTCATTCATTTTCAAAATGAAAATTGAATCATCGAATGATTGCTCACAAACTGAGGTTTCCTTTATCTGGTTCATCTAGTCAAAAGCAATGAAATTAAATAATTTAAAAATAAATGATTTTAATAAATATAAAAGAAATTAAGGAAACCCAGTTGAAAATGAAAAAGCATTTAAGCTACATAAAATTTACAAGAAATTATAAAGGAGTTTAAAAAGACAAGATAACGTTAATGAAAAGAAAAAAAATAGTAGCTTACCTTGATTTCTTTTATACAATGAGATTCTACTGTGGTCTACAAAAAGTCAAGTAATCAGGAAAATGCCTATGGAGAACGTTGATGTCAAATGCTTTAGCCTCGCCTGGTTGCTAAAATAGACGTGAGTGGAGTGCCCATGCAGTTATTCTATAAGAAAAAGTTCCGAGTATAAATTAATAATAAGTTAATAATAAATGAATAATAAATTAAAAAAATAAACTGAAAATATACAGAAAGTAATTACTAAAATTTAAAAAAAAACAATAAGATTCATGATCTAACCTACAAACCGATACTCACGTGGTACCGGTTTTTCACGAATGTTATCACATATAGCATGCCTGACACATGGAATGAAAATTAAAGTTTTCAAAATTCCCAAAAAACTATTAGTACTTTAAAAAATAATTAAAGAACGTAAAATAAATTTTTCAATTCTTGTGAACGTAATTAAATTTTGTTATAAATAACAAAAGTAATGGAATTTTTAATTTCAAGTACAATTTTAAGAAAGCATAGTTTTTGATTGAATAATGTATTTGTAAATGAGAAGCTTACCTTTTTTACAAAATTTATCCACACACAGGAAAGAAAAGATGTCAAAAAAGTGTCGATCAGGAACTTCGAAGTTAAATGTTTATTGGCGTCGCCTAGTAACAGAAATAAATAACAGTATATTGTCCATGTCGTTTGTTTATTAGAAAAGATTCTCAAATTTTGAAACTAAATTAACAAAATAAACTTGGACTAATAATAAAGAATAATACAAATTATTGTGATAAAATGATTTATACTTCTTACACAAATATAATCTAACCTAAAAACCGGCATGTGTTACCGGTACTTTACGCGTGGTACTACATAGAGTGAAAAAAAAGGTTAAAATCGTCAACAAAATAATAATTGGAAACTATTAAAAAAGAGAAAACAAAAAACATTTAACAAATGTTGTGATCGGGATTACTTTTCTGTTAAATTTACAATTTGAGTTTTTAAAAAGTTAGAAATAGATAATTATATAATTATTACAATAAAAGTTACGAAAGTAATTAAAATGTCAATAATGAAGAAATAAGAACAAATAACAGGACAATATTAAAAACAAATTTATTTTTATAAAGAATTTTAAGGTAGTACATATTTTGATTAAGGAAAGTATTTAGGAATAAAAGAACTTACCTTCTTTACAGGAATATAATGCAATTAGGCACAAGAAAAAAACGTGATTAAGAAGATGTCGTTGAAGAACATTGTATTTCATTGGTTTTTGTTAAAAATTTGAATATCAGTCGATTGGAGTAGATTGTTTATTTGTTACATTGACTCTTTTAAAAGTAAGATTTCGAAATGTAAAAACTTTAGGCACGGTTCAGTATCATTATGCTGATTCCACATGTATTGCTAAAGACCAACAGACAATGGCGTCACTATGTGTGACGTCCGGCGTCTATTTTCTGATGTTTCTAACTAGAAACTATGAACAGTAAGGCCGCTTCCATACCTTTCACTGAAAAAGCGCAACTATCTCATTCTGGTGCAAGAGTATAGCATAAGTTTGTCTCATTCTCGTACAAGATCTTAGATTTTCATTTCTAAAACGAGGAATTTGTGCGAGAATGAGACAAACTTATGCTTCATTTTTACACCAGAATGAGATAGTTGCAATTTTTCTGTAAAAGGTATGAAAGCGGCGTAATGTTCAACGATGCCTTCCTTAGGGAAGGCTCCAATTTGACATGTTTTACCTACTTTGTATGGTTTTCTTACTTCATTGCGCAAATTCAACATTGACATGAAGTAAGAAAATCATAGAATTAGGGCGCTTATATACGCTACCAGCAGCACATAAAATACGTGCTGCTGGTAGCGTATGTAAGCGCTCTTAGGCAAAACTTGGCAAATTAAAGCCTTCCTTGAGAGAAGGCATCGTTGAACATTACTGAACTGAACCAGGAAGAAGGCTAAGGAGACTGAACTTGTTAGTATTGCAAGAACGTAATAGTGCGTTCTCTTCGAATTGCTGCAAACGCTGTATGGCATCCAGTGCGGAACACTGTTCGGCACATAAAATTGTGTGTTGCACTACGTGCCTCACTTCATTGTTGGTTATAAATTTTTATTTATTAATTTTATATTGATTTATTTATTCTATGCTTATTAATTAGGTAAAATAAAAGTTTCACAAATTTGTTAATTGGAATGTGTTAAAAAAGTATGTAAATATATATTATTTACAATAAATAAATTAAAACAATCCTGTATTTGCTAAAATTGAATATATTTAAAGTTAAGTTCAAGATTTCAAACACATTTTACTTTAAAGTAATAAAACAAATTATGTGATAAGTTACATGTTAAAAACTTAACCTAGTTTCACGAAATAGCCGCAAAAAATGATATTTTCATTATTAATATTGTACATGTCATGCATTTTGATTGATTTTAAATAAGTATAGATCAGCGAGCAGTTTTTTAAAAAATTAAAAATAGTATGAAAATATATTAAACATTGTTTCAGATATTAAATAATTTATTTAACCCTTTCGTATGGAATAATTATCATGAGTACAAAAATTCGTTAATTTTTTTAAAAACTCTGAAGCAAACAATTCCAGTTAAATTTAACTGCATGAAATAACGAAAAAATTTAACACAATTTGTAATAGCATATGATTTAAAAGCTAATTAAAATTAAAATATTAGGCTGTCAAAATTTTTTCAGGTTTGAAGCATTTAATAAATATTAATTATTGCACATAGTAATATAAAATTTTTAAAGTAGTGTTATAGTTTGTAAACAACGATTTTAAAAAATAACCTAAAAGTAAATTGTGTTTGAAATCTTGAACTTGACTTTCGATATATTTAATTTTAGCAAAGGCAGGATTGTTTAAATTTATTTATTGTAAATAATATATTTTTGTATACTTTTAACACTTTCCAATTGTCAAATATTTAAAACTTTTATATTGTATAATTAATAACCATAGAATAAATAAACAAGCATAGATTTTAAGTACCGAACAGTTTTCCGCAATGGGTGCCATACTGCGTTAGCAGCAATTCGAAGAGAACGCTATCTTACGTTCTTGCGTTCAAGAGTGCCGCATAAGCGCTTCCGTAAGATAGAGCAGGGGAGTGTGAGTCCTGTGCAGGGTTGCACAGTTACGCGTAACTCAGAGTTTTTTACTTAATATACGTAAAAAATTTAAAATACGTAAAAATTGTATAAAATGTAAAAAAAACAATCCAAAATGGCGGATTCAATATAAAAGTACGTTGCCATGGTAACGGTTTGAAGGTTATGTTTTGATTTTGTATGTATTAGCGCCATCTTGAAAAGGTAATTTACTTTTGTAGAAAACTAGAGACGTAATTTACGTACGCAAAATACGTAAAAAAACTCATGTAATTTACCTAAGGTATACAGTAGAACGTCTCTAATTTCAACATTTTGGGAGGACTTGAAATTATAGACTCTAGGCGCGATAGGGGACAATAGTTGCGCAGTACGTTTTGCGCATTGCACTTACATTGACACACTCACATCATCACCACAGCTGTCTAGTTACGTCACAGTTTCTCCACATGGTAGGGAGGGAAAATAGGGGAAAGTTGATATTATAGGACCTTGAAATTAGAGACGTTCTACTGTATTACGTGTGCAACACAGGACACCTGTGTTGTGCATGTAATATGTACCTGTGTTGTGCATGTACCTGTTTAGTTTTCTACATTATGTAACATACACCCAGCGGCGTTAATGCCTTCTTTCCGGTTATTTATGCGTATCAAAAAACAATGCAAATACGATGCGCAGAACGAACCAGAAAGAAGGCATTAACGCTGCGGGGTGTACATATATTTAATCACTTGACTGAGCGCGAAAATTTAAATTAATAATTATATATAGATATACATATTGTACGTGGCATGTAAATTACGTAGTTTTATACGTATATTACGTCAAAAATGTATTATACGTAGAAAACTTCGAGTTACGCGTGAAATGCCAACTGGGAGTGTCGCGTCCTGGGTTGGACAAACACTGTTTTCTGTTGGATCCGAAATAGTGATCCAATCTAGTGAGCTGAATTTGATGAGTTGATTAGTGAGTTGATAACACTGATGTTTTGCATTTGAATTCAATAACGTTAAATTGTTAGTTGAAAGTTTATTATTAAATATGGGATAATTATATAATAAGTCTTCACTTTAGTTGGAAAATCCTCATGGGGAATAAAAACCATCTTTATTTTAAATATTCACGAACACTTTTATACAATTTAATCACAATACTCATTGAAATCGAAGTTTATTCACAATAATCCAAGTTTATGTACAATAATCCGTGAAATCAAGTTTATTCACAACAGTTCGTGAAATTGAGTTTATTCACAATAATTCGTAAAATTGAGTTTATTCACAATTATTATAATCGGAGAAATAACACTCACGACGTTTTTAAATGAATTCACAATTTGCTGAATTAATTACGGATTGTTTAGTCGTAATTGATGACGTAACCATTCAGCGAAACTTATACTTGGCAAGAGACGAGAAAAATAGTGAGCAGTACTGATACTGAGAGAGTCGTACGGGGAGAGGAAGGCCTTATATACCCAAGTCCCCTTCCACAAGTCCAGTGGAGGAAGTTGCCTTCCCCTTCTATTGGACCAATCAGAACGCTTGACGTCATATGACCTTCGTTTGAACACCCGCATTATGAGTCACCTTACCAACGGTTTTACGCACAGTAACTGAAATTCCCATAGCAGCGGGTATGAGTCATCATTTTAACGATTTTTGCATAGCAACGGGTATGAGTCATAATGCGTGCTCGAACTTGTTCTTAAAATAACGATCGTTTGCTGACGCCACTAAATGGAATTTTATTGAAAGTTTTACATACGATTATTACATTTTATTCTTAATGTTTAGATAATTTACATTTGTTACAGAAGTACAATTATTATTATATTAGAGTATTTATCA
Organism: Ganaspis sp. Gsp50; assembly: GCA_011057455.1. Lineage (NCBI taxonomy): Eukaryota > Metazoa > Arthropoda > Insecta > Hymenoptera > Figitidae > Ganaspis > Ganaspis sp. Gsp50. The sequence goes on from WNHD01000970.1 coordinate 15,593, forward strand.
AAATTTTTTTTTAACAGTAATATCGTAGTTTTTATTTGCATATAAGTGAAAATGTCCTATAGTTAGAAAGAGAGAATAAATATATCTGTACAGTCGGAGACATATTTGCCTTCCAAAAGGTTACTAGATAATTTTTAACTTTGCGCATCATTTCTATGTTGTCTTACTCTATGCCTATGATAGAATATTAAGGCATGGAATAAAACAAGATACAAATGATGCACAAAGTAGAAAATTGTCTAGTAACCTTTTGGAAGGCATATATGTCCCCGACTGTACATACATACTCTCTCTATCTTACAATCAGTCCATTCACGTGAGGTAGAAATCATAGACATATAAGAATAGACTGCGCTAGTTGACACGAGTCCCATGGGAGGAAGCTTAACCTCGGTAGAAAGAGACAGCGATTGCGATCGGAATCTCTTTTTTCTCTCTCACTCCAATTTTACCCTGTTCATTTACGACACGCATGCGTTGAACGAGAGAGTCAGAAAATACAGTTAAAAGTCCGACTGCTATATCTATCTCTCTTTAGGGAGGTTAAGCCATTCACAGTCAGCTAGCGCAGTCTATTCTTATATGTCTATGGTAGAAATGGATAAATAGAGTACCGCGAATGGTTTCTTTCTCTTTTTAATCGAGGGACTGTTTGAGGCCTGGCTCATCTTCTCTATCTGTAATATCTCCATAGAGATATTATAAATAGAGTGGGGAAGATCTGCCTCGAAGCGTCCGCTTGATAGAAAGAGAAAACTGCAGATAGCACCAGTAGGTGTCTCACTTGCGCTGGCAGGAATTGAAGGACAGATACTGGTGCTATTTCGTCTTCTCTCTCCAATTCATGCGGGACACTTTCACTCACGCTGCCACCTATACCTTTCCTACTCTAGTTATATTATCTCTATGAATATCTCTATGAATGTAAGAGGTAAGATTTTGAGCATGTGCAGTAGAGTATATGTTTCTCTTTCTGTCGCATGAATGGTGGGAGTGAGACAATGTAAACAGTTCTAAAGGTTATGTTTCTCTGAATAAGACAGTTCATGTTGCTACATCAATATCGATATATATCGAAATTTCAGATAACTTGAGGGCAGGCTATATCAATGGGACTAAATCAGTTTTTTTAACAAAAATTTTTGAATACTAATTTTTAAACCTATATTTTTTGGGAAAATATTTTTCATTTATCATAAGCTACTTTTAAAATAATAAAACCTGATATTATTTGTTTATTATTACAAAAATAGCTTATGATAAATGGAAAATATTTTCTCAAAGAATATAAGTTTAAAAATTATTATTTAAAAAGTTGTGTTAAAGTAAATGATTTCGTCCCATTGACTACAATATGAACCTGCTTTCCAGTAATCCGCCATTAGACGACATATTGGATAACGACGTCAGAACATGGAATGCCTTATGAATTGTGACAGTGAATCAGTGCCCTAAAGGTGAGACCAGAATAGGTGGAATTTCAACGTCGACGCGTAGAAACCTACACGTAGTCACGTGGTCCCTATGTATTTCTTATGGAGACCACGTGACCTACGTGTAGGTTTCTACAAGTCGACGTTGAAATTCACCTATTCTAGACTCACCTTAATAGCACCGAACGTTCGAACTACGTTGCTGCAACGCGTCGGTCGCCGGATTTTATCTTCCAGATTTTAATTAATTATGTATAATATATTTCAGTATTCATCATTTCAAAATTATTAAATTCAGTAAAATAATTAAATAAATAATTTTTTTTGAACCGGTTCGGGCAGGGAAACCGTCGACCAACTCTTGGCTGCAAGAATTGGCCCAGTAATGGTTGCCAAGAGTCTGCCGATATTTGGTGGCTGCCAAGTGAATGCCGTGGTTAACAAACCAATAATGGTACAGTATTGGCAGCCGAATGTTGGCAGTGACGATGCCAGCCAGTACTGTACCAATACTGGAGCAGTACTATCTACTCTAGATATGACACTTATGTGTAACAAATATGATAAATATGTAAACAAATATACTATATATATCATAAACATTGCTTTTTAATATTAATTTCTTTAATTCACAGTTTATAACTTTACATTTAATTAATTTCTAGTAATATTTACACTATAATTATTATTTTAATATTATTAAATTTATTCTTAAATTGTATATATTCAATCATAAATAATAATTAATTATTCTATTTATTTGTTTTTATATGTCGTATTTAAAAATAAACTCAACTTTATTGTGTAGGATGAATAACTTTCAAATTCCAACTGCATCGATAGATCAGTTGCTTAGGTACTTGCGTAGCGTGCGAAAAAGTGCGATAGGTCCCGGGATCGAATCCCCCGTGCGTGCGATTTTTCATAAATAATTTTAAGTTTGCGTAATAGTTGTCAAATGAATATAAATATATGTGTGTATAAAAGTGTAAAAATTCTACAAAAATATAATTTCGAAAATAGTTAATTAAATTAAGAAAATTAATTAAAAAAAGCAATTACATTGACTTTTTGTAAATAAATTTTTTCTGCTTTAGAATCATTTACAAAAAAGTAAAAATCAAATTTATAGAATCTGTACTGCAGAATATTTTTTTAAATTTTGCGTTAATTATTATTTAATACTCACATAATTTCCATTTTTTATTAAATAAAAGCATAAAATTTGCCAACGGCATTAAAATATTGCCATTATTACGCCAGTACTGTGCCAACACTAGTATTCAGTACCACACTAGTACTGACTATCAGTACTGTATTCCGTTATCATCCCAGAGTTAGGCCAATACTGCGCCAGCCTTGCTGAGTAACGGCCAGTACTGGCGCGGTACCGCGCCAGTTGTCAATTTTTCATTGGGAGTGGGTTATAATGTAACTTTATATTTCAGGGATGAGTGCCAACGCCACACAACGAATGCGACGTTGCCAAGTGAACAGCAATCAAACCAAATATTTGTTTCTATTAATTTTGATAATATTTTGATATTTATTTATAGCTTATATTGATAAATATAAATAAAAATTATTATGTTTAAGTTCATTTTTTGATGTAAAATACACGTAAGAACTTTAAGACTAAGAAATTTCATTACTTAAGGTTGGTATTAGAAGAAATTTCCTATAATAAAGCAAAGGCTTCCCCTTCACCCTGCCCGCCCCTCAAGACCATCAAACAACCTCCTTAATTCATGTGATCGACTATTGATCCAACACTGATCGACTACTGGTGCAATTGTTTCCTAGCCATTTTGTCCGCTGATCGAGTATTGGTACCCTAAACTTAAAAAAGAAGTCCTCTTTCAATTGGAATTTTAAAGCAAATAACTTAAGTAAATCGACTTTCACAGTTACACATTTCAAAATATAGAATTTTCACTGCACAAATAAAAAAACATGATTCAAAATGAATTATTCATTTGCCATTTATTGAATTTTATAAAAAACCTAACTTTTATTTTTCAAGTTGTCGATCATCTACTGATTCCGTTGTCTTACACGGAAAAAAATGCTGGAGTTGCATTTACCACAATAAAATAGTAAAAGTTTTGCAACTCATGCACCTAAATTTGTGAAGAACTTTGCCACTCTGCAGGTAGATGGAACTACAGTATTCGCCATGCTGCCACAAACTGTCATAACCTCAATTTCAAACGAAGTGTAGTTTACTCCACAACAAAGTATCATTCACTCCAGTCTTTAACTGTTCTATATATTACTATTCCTGTGGTATATGCAACTCCACATTTTTTCCCGTGTATAATAAAAAAAAGAATTGTTTGCAATTAGCATAATTTTAATAAAGCTTTATAGAATCATTTTTTTTAATATATAACAATTTATAAATTATTTATTTTTATTATTCCTTCCTCTTCTTCTCTTTCTTCTTATCATCCTTTTTCTTTCTTCCTCTGGAGTTCCTGGTATCTCATCTAAAAAACAATTTCCCAAACGATATTTAAATAAATAATTTAAATTAAAATAAATGTTACACACTTCCAAAAAAGGACCTTAAAAAATTTTTAATATAAGTTATGTTTGAAGATAATTTCAACTTGATAAAAAATTTTCTTTTACCCAAGTGCGGCCCAATACTGGCCCAGCATTGGCAAAACGATCAACAAATCTTGGCAAACAATATAGGGTCAATTCTTGGATACGTTAACAGCGGCATCCAGTCGGCAGACAAATATCGGCAGCCATTAATACACCATTAATGGCCCAATATTAGCTTCTAGTAATGCTCAAGTGATATTTAATAAAAAAAAATAAAGTGTTTAAATACTTCATAATTTTGGTTTTAATAATAGTAAATACTAAACATACAAATTATAATTGAGGAGGCACATGCAATAACTCGCTAGGCGCGCGAACTTTTTCGTTTCTACTTACAGAATTAGTCACACAATGTATTGGTTTACGTGCTTCGTCTGACCAATTCTGTAAGTAGAAACGAAAAAGTACGTTCGCCTAGCGAGTTATTGCATGTGCCCCCTCAATTCATTAAAATCGAGATCAGAAAATCTGACGACTTGGAGAATTGAACCCGGGACTCTTGGGCTACAAATCGTACGACACATCCACTGACCTAAAGAACCAAATTACAAACTTATGCAAAGTGGACTTATAGGTTTAAACCTATTACCATTACTGGGCCGAGATTCGGCAGGTTTTAGGCAGTGATAATTTGCCAATATGAATTCAAAACAGACTTCTAAAAAAAAATTGTTGATCTCTCAACTATCTGATAGTTGAAGGATTTTATACAAACTGTTAACGTAAAACATGTGACTTACTCATTAATACATACATGTATATTCAAATCAAAGTGCTACACGGAAATAATTTTCGTACTTGAGACGCACCAGTCAGTGGCTGGATGAAAGGCTGGAAGGCAAACAGTTCACTGCATCAACGAGTGAAATTCAATTTATGTTGGATAACTTTTTATAAACTAATTTTTAAACTCAAATCCAATAACAAATTATTTTTATTTATCAAGAAATATTTTTTAAAACAACAAGAACAAATTTGAAAATTTTATTATATTGAAAAATAGCTCTTGATAAATAGAAAATAATTTATTATTACGCTTAAGTTCAAAAGTAAGTTTAAAAAAAGTTTCCTAAAGAAACTGATTTCGTCCCATTAATACAACGTGTTGCTTACCCAGTAAAAAAATAAATTTTTGAAATCCGTAAAGGGGCCGTCCATAAACTACGTCACGCCTTCGAGGGGGGGGGGTCGAATTTGCTGAGCGTGATGATCTGTAGAAAAAATGGCGCTAATGCATGTGAAGTTTGTGACGACAGGGGGGGGGGGGGGAAAAAAATGTGAAAAATAGCGTGACGTAGTTTATGGACAGCCCCAAAAGTGATTTGGCAAGGCCCTTGCGTAATCATCAAAACGACATTTCGATTATGAGAGTGGTTTGTCAAATCACCTTATGCATTATGTCTAATCATCACCAATATTTATTCGTCTATAAAAATTAAATAACTATTAAAGAGTTCATAAAAATAACACTAAATGATAATTAAACGCCAATACAATCCAATAATATCGTTGTTGAAGAAGAATTCTAAATTATAAAAGAAATAAAACGAATCAAATGTCAAATTCGACAGTCGACAAAGGTTATGTGTTTTATAAAGCAGTTGGTTAAACTGCTCCAACTTATCAGCGCGAAATTTCAAAAATGCTTAAAAGTATTTTTTGTAAATAATTAGGTACGTAAATGTTAGTTGAAAATTGAATAATCAATTTTACTGACAAATGATGTAAAAATTGATTAATTAATTTTTGCGCGATTTGTATTGTAAAAGATTTAAAACGTTTTGAAATTTCGTGCTGATAAGTTGGAGCAGTTTAACCAACTGCTTCATAAAACACATAACCTTTGTCGACTGTCGTATTTGGCATTTGATTCGTTTTATTTCTTTTATAATTTAGAATTCTTCTTCGACAACGATATTATTGGATTGTATTGGCTTTTAATTATCATTTAGTGTTATTTTTATTAACTCTTTAATAGTTATTTAATTTTTATAGACAAATAAATATTGGTGATGATTAGACATAATGCATAAGGTGATTTGACAAAGCACTCTCATCATCGAAATGTCGTTTTGATGATTACGCAAGGACATTGCCAAATCACTTTTACGGATTTCAAAAAATTCTTTTTTTACTGGGTACCTTACACGAAGTCTTCCAGTCACCTGAAATATTCTATATAAATCACTATTGACGCCACAAATTAAAATGCCTTTTAAAAAGTGAATCATTAACAAGTTAAAAATTTCATCAAACATAACCTATATTTAAAATCTTCTACACAGAGGAAAATTATTTATGAACAAATACAATAGTATCCAGTACAACTGGAATTTGATCTTTTTTTGAAATATCTGCAAAGAATGTTGAAAACATGAAGAAGTTGAATAGAATACTTTACTACAGATGTTACGCACATTATTTGTGATCGCTCCTTTTTCTTAACATTTCATACTCTCTGTATAGCTATCCCAAAAAAAGAGCCACATATCGGAGCTTTACTGTACACTATTTTAATCGTTAATAAATATGTTTTCTATACAATAAATGCATGAAACAGTATATTATGTAACAAGTGAGGGACAAAGGTGATTTCTGACAAGTGTGAGTCTGACATGAGTCTAAAGGCGCGTTCAGACCTCGGCTAACAACTGCACATGTTAAACATTTTACTTTTTCCAACGACTGTGCAGGAAGCCTGGCTTTGTAGTTTATTTGCGAGACGACGAATGCATCGATTCCGATATCCATAGAGCGAGAGTGGAGAAGTTACCATTTCCCCAATGGTAAATTGACGAAAAGCGCAATACCGCGCCAGTACTGGCAACATAGGCGCAATATTGAACTTCAGTAATGGCGCAACGTTGGCAGGATGTTGGCATGTAGATAATGTTCTGTACTGGCTATCAGTACTGGTGCATTACTGGTTACCAGTATTACGCCAGAGCTGAATTTATTAAAAAAAGAAAATCATTTTTCTTATCAATTATTGAATTTCTAACTGTTTAGAACATTTAAACTCATAATTAATCAAAATCTGAAACCGAAAAATTTCCGCAGTCACGAGGAATCGAACCCACTTACAAGTCTATAGTTTTAAATCATTCTTATATATCAAATGAAGCTAAACAACTGCTAATTTCACCATTTTGCAAATTCTAAGGTTTACCATGCAATGTTTTTTATTGTTAACAATTAATTTACATTTTTCCAATTGTTTAAATAAATTAATTTTGTTATTAATGAAATTTTTTAAAAAATTAATTAATAAATTTTATTTTTTTGAGTTTTATATATTTTTAAACTTAAAAAAACTTGAAACAAAATAAAAAATAAATTAATAATTGTTTAAAATTTTTTTGTTAATTATAAATAATCAAAAAATGTTTGATATTTAAAAAATAGCTTATAGAGAGTTGTCAAAGCGTTGGCAAAACCATAAGTTTTGCAGCGCCTCATGGTTGCTTTGAGCAGGCGTGGGCTCAGCACCGGCATAACCAAAAATTCTGTACTGCGCCAATGACAATTTGCCATTGGGTAGTGGACGAAGTAAATTGAACTCATGCGCATATGCAGAGTGGGAGAAAATTTACTTCGTCCACTGGTGGTAACTTCGTACAGTCTCACTTTACGGAATTCAGAAATCGATTCATTCGTCATCTTTAAAGTCGCGTTTCCCGCACAGGCGTTGAAAAAATAATTTAAGTTTTATTCATTAATTTATGGTTAAAAATATGCAATATATAGGTAAACGAAGCGTTTTTTAATGTAAAATATTTTTAATAAATAAAAAATCACTATATAATGATAATTTTTGGAATTGAAATTAACAAATAAGTATTAAATATCAAAAATAACGAAACGGTAACATTTTCTTAAAAAATGTAGGGCGATATACATGCACTGTTAAAAATATTTAGAAATTTACGAAACTTTTATGTTACAAGTGTAACATAATTTTACGAAATAGACGTATCAGAAAATTATTTTTGATGACAGAAATTCCTGCGAAAACAAGAATACGCATGCGTGGCGCATGCGTGGTTTTATTTCTGTAACAGAAATTTAGAAATTTATGAAACCGTGACAGAAATTTATGATAGAATTAAAACAAATCTAAAATGGCGTGGTTTTTCTTGA